>JAMQGT020000314.1:2500-60673 GCA_024447675.2 Pterophyllum scalare | reverse complement strand
TGGGGAAAGTGACTGGCATATTAGAGAAACCGGTGAGTCATTATCTTGTTGCATCTCTATCTGTCGTTGGTAGGAGGAATATCTCCCATCGTTCGTCAAAAGAAAAAGGATACAACTTATTATTATTTCAACCTCAGACTCCTAGACCTTGGCTCATTTTATAAAGAATATTTAAAACGCTACATCTTCAGTAACACACACAAACACATATGCACGCACGCACGCACCTGCCTGCACCCCCACCCCTCCCCCCGCGCTATTCTTACACACCTTTCCAATCCCCCCCCCTCGCTATTCTTACACACCTTTCCAATATTGATACATTTCAAGCACCACCACCTGTCTGCTCCCATATTCCCACACATTTCACTGTCAGCCTTGAGGGAACCATTCTATATTTTGTCACACTCCATTTCAGCTGTAAATTGAGGGTAGGACACAACAAATAAGTAGCTTTACCCGTGTGGCTCCATGTCGGTCAAGAAAAGACTATTTTAGTGATTTTTACAAGACAGAGAAGATTTGGAAGCTGATGAAATAGAAGGCAACATGAGGCCTTTACCGGTAAGGACAGTGCAGACGATGGACAGGTAGGTGGGGAGTGAGTGAAAGGAAATGCTACATAGGATGGACAGGAAGACACAGCATACATGCATCAAAGGCAATAAATACATAGCACACATAGAGCATCTGCCCCTGTGTTGTATAGGCAGGCATCAATAGGCTGTTTGTTCACTGGGGTTGATGTGTTGCATGGACTGACACAAATCTGTTCAATTTCTAGTCAAGCTTAAAAAAATAAACATCAGTACTGATGAGAAACATTGCTTCATTGATCTCATTATTCTCAAGATGAACTTGTTTCTTTGTTCCCATTGGTTATAAACTGATTTTTCTTTACATTTTATCACAGAATAAATATGTGGTATGTGGCCTACTTTGCTTTTAATTAGGATCAAGCAATGTATTAATTGTAATCTTAATCGAGAGCTGTCAAGTATTTTTACATAAATTGTTAAACAGTAGCAAACACATGAGCACCACACAAGTGCTATTCTAGTCACACAGAAACTGTGTGAGCAATGTGAGGAAAAGGATGTTTGCATATTTACTAATTCAATCTTTTTTTGCATTTGGATCCCTATCTCATATTTGAATTTCTCATGATTGTACAGATGCCCTGTTGACCCAGAGTAACAGGGCTTAGAAATATAGCCATCCCAGTGCCTCATCTCTGCCTGCATTCTTGTGGTTTGCATTGAAAATATGTGATTTTCTGTTGCTTAGTTGCTTTAACATTTAAAGTTACCAGTTTTCCTCAGCTTTCCTCTGAGGACTCTTTTATTCCCGCCACAGATGCTCTTACCTGAGGCTGCCCACCACCGGCCTAATTTGAATAAAGTTATTAATCTCCTCAGTCGCATGTTTACCAAAGCTTTTTTGGTTTGATGCATTCCTCGAGGGTACAACAGCAGGGATCTTAATTGTAAATCACTGATTAAATAGAGAATAGCCTTACAGTCTCCTTTAGGAGAAACTAACTTTTCTTTGGATTTGAATTGTTGAAGAAAAAAATATACAAATGCACAACATATCACAGTCAACTAAACATTAACTTTTTTAAAAAAATAATTTTGGTGGTGGTGGGATAATCATTCTGGGATGACTCCCATTGCTCTCCAGTCATTAAAAAAATGCAGTGTCATATAGAAAGGAATCGGTGCTGTCAAAGTGCTATAAAGGTGCTACTGTACATTCAAACATGGATGATGTGTATTTGAAAATAAACAGGCTACAGCTATGATAAATGTGTATGTGCTTCACTACACTTTTTACTCTGTGCTGCTGTATTGTTGTATTAAAACTGTAGCGTTTGTATTCAGAGACATCTAGTGTGGTTTTCTGGGTGGCTGAAAGGATATCTTTTACAAGTGCATCATTTCATTCAGATTTCAACTATAAAATCTGCTGAAATTGAAAATGTCACTTTCTGAAAATCTGCCTATTCTTAGTTAAGTCTGGCATTGGCACAGCTCTTCATCCTAGCTGTCAAATGTCCAGACTGTCAAGTGTGGCTGTCAGCTTTTTCATCTGGTGGTAAATTAGCTCATTTCTGTCCACTTCAAGCTGTCTGTTACTTTGTCATTCAAATAAGATCTAAATGTCCACATATGAGAAACACCATCACACGAAGGAAACAACAGGAAGTACTTCCATTGTCAAATCTATCCGTCGTTCCGATATGCTGTGCAATAGCATTTGCCTAAATTCATTATATTGTGTTATTGATTTCAGTTGTGGCTAAGGCTAAGTTTTTCAAATATTTCTTGCCACTCAGTTGTACCAAAGCATGGTTGTTCAGTCCTCAACTCTTTTCTTGTCTCCTTACTGAGTAGACGGTTGGGATTCAGAGACGTACAGAGCCTTCAGCACTTATTAACTCAAGTATCAGGCTCTGGTTGAAGTGTATCATATTTGATACAAGAGTTTTTGAGACCTTTACAATATCAGTGTGATTTTCTTTTTCCTGAATAACCCGGTGTATACGATCATACACATGCAGTGATACTGTGAGCAACAGAGGATTTTTTTTCCAGTTGGACAGAGTTTATAAAATGGATAATTTTTTAAGTGAAAAGTAAAAAAAAGAAAAAGAAAAAGAAAAAAATCCATACAGTGGTTATTATGCAGCTCGGAAGTGAATCTGAATGATGAATCGTTACGAATAACAAATGAATTTGAATCGCATGCATAAATGTGTGGGTGTGTTTGTCCATGCACTGTAGTACGAGTGCTTGCAGGTGATGGACAGTCCTTCCAAACATGGAGGAAGGGGCATGGATGTCAGCCATATGTGGGTGTTACAGAGTGTGCATTACGGTGACAGCAGCAGTGACAGTTGATTCAAAGCTGAAAACACACTATAATGATACAGCCATATTTTTAAGAGTGAAAAATGTCTCACAATTTATGTTGTGCTTATTTCTGCAGAGCATCACATTATATATATGGATGATGTACCATTGCAAGGTGTACTAATTTTCACATATAATTTACACAATTTGCAGTCCTTTGTAGAGAAGACAGATTTAATGTCAGAAAAAATAGCTGCTCTGTGCTTTTGACAAGTACAGATATGTTAATACTATGTGAAATGGTAACAAGTACTGTAATCTCATCACATCAAAGTTCAGACAGATGGGCCACTGGTATAGCGCACTTGCTTGAGCAGGTGACCCGGTCAACCCTGCTTCACCTTTTATAACCTTCATTCTGCTGAGATTCCTAAAAATGTACAGTTACACAGACAAAAACACACTCTTCATTAAAGTATGTCAGTGTGTCCAGCATTTTCCTCTCCAAGCCATTCACAGGATTATTTCGGGCAAATTGAGTAATTCAGTGGCCCCATTTCCACTAATTCCATGCTGCATTTATTTTTAAAGGTAAATACGAGGTATCCGCAGTGAGTAGCCACACACCCACTCTACTGATTAATTTGATGACAGCTGTACCAGCAAATATTTTAGATGTGCCAGTTTTTGTCACCATCATGAAGCTACAGCTACAGTACAACAATTTTCGCCTACATATAACCATTTATTTTGTAGCTTATATATGAATCAGCGCATTTAATTTGCATGCATTTAGAAATATAGTTGACTTAGAATTAACTTTACAGGGGAATGCATGCAATGACTTATAATGCTTTTACGTGTTCAGTGGAGCGGCGCTGAATTGTTTTGTTCCGGTGGAGGCCACGGACACGTTTTCCTTCTTCATCTTTTCTGATGTTTTATTTTTTTTATTTATTTATTTATTTTTCTAGTTTTGCATTTGGCTAATTTCAGTGTCACTGCTGGTAGCATGAGGAGATAACTGGACCCTACTGGGGTTGCACAGGTAGTCCAGCTCCTGTAGGATGGCACATCAGTACGTGCCATAGGCAGAAAGTTTGTTGTGTCTCCCAGCACAGTGTCAGGAGCATGGGGGAGATTCCAGGAGACAGACAGTTACTCTAGAAGAGCTAGACAGGACTGTAGGAGGTCCTTAATACTCATTAGCTGGACCGGTATCGGCTAATTTGTGTAAGGAGGAACAGGATGAGCACCGCCAGACCCCTACAGAATGACCTCCAGTAGGACTCTGGTGTGAATGTCTCTGACCAAACAATCAGAAACAGACTTCATGAGGGTGGCCTGAGGGCCCAACGCCTTGTGCTCACTGCCCAGCACAGTGGAGCCTGTTTGGTATTTGCTATAGAATGCCAAAATGTGACACCTGTGAAAGTTTCTGGAGAAGACTTGGAAAATGTTATGCTGCCTGTAGCTTCATTTGAATTCAACTCTCCGTTGTGGCATCCTCTCATTCCTAACACATTACTCAGTCCATATCCAACATGATTTTATTTTTCCTCCCATTGAGATCTGATGTGTTTCCAAAGTGTTCCTTTAATTATTTTTTTTCGGTTTGTTTGTTTTTTTGAGCAGTGTAGAAGACTTTGGTTAAAATGCACTCCATTCACAGCACTTACCATACACAATAAAAGAATATACACTTACTCTGTCCATATGTGATGAGTTGGAAGTGACAGATCCATTTCAGTACTGCCTAAACCCACAGAGAGACCTCCACAGAGTTGAGAATGAAAAGAGGCACAGCTTATCAGAAATAATTTTTGTGAAGTTCAGTACAGCCAAATAACTGAAGGAGAGCTGCCTTGAAAGTGAAACACAAGTCAAGTCAAAAAAGACTGAGACAGAGATATTAATAGTGCATATTATTAGTGAAATATTATCACTTTTGTTAAACAGATATTGCTAAATGGACACATAAAACATCATTTTAATGGGTGTTATGGTTGGTATTTAGTTTAATAATGTAGCAATCATTCCAAATTTCTATTTCCAATTTTTTACTCTGCATCTCTCACATTCAGTTGCCATCCAGGTATACAATTACATCAAGCACAAAGGTGGGAACAGAAAATGTCAACTGGCTTTCCTCATAACACACTTTAAATATTTATGAAGGGCTTTGAATATTGTGATTTTGTCACAACAAATTATCACTCATAGAGGGGAACAGCAGAGGGCGGGGAAGTGAAGAGTGTCAACAAGCAGAGGATGAAGAATCTCATGAAAGTATAGATGGGTTTCATAGAGGTGATGATCAAACATGAATAATGTGAAATTGTAGATTTATTCAGCATGATGATTTTGGTCTCCATGGCGACAGAGAGGGAGCTTTGAAAGTTCTGGCTCTTGAAAGAGTAAAACTGAGGTCATATATAGCACAGGGCCTGGATGGTACAGCTGAAAAACTAGCAAAGAGTATAAAAGTTAAACAACTATAAACATTTTAAAGAGCAAATCTAGGAATCTGAGTGGGTATTTTGGAAAACACACCCAATTTCAACACTCAAACTGTTCTTGAAATATTGGTGGGCATGAGATTCAATATTCACTGAGAGGATGTAAAATAGATGATGTTGAGAAAGACTCTCTTGGGATCTGAAACATTAATTCTTAAGGAGAGAAAAAGGACACCTTTTATCTCTATGACTCACACAATGAGAAAAGAAGGAGAAAAGGGAGGAGGCTGTGCTTGCAGGACTTCTGTTACACAAAAAATATTTGTTGCTGGAGTGCAGTCAGTCTTATGAATACTGTTGTTTCAGATTGTCCATTTATAATGCTTCCAACTCAGGGTTGTGTATGATTACATGTCTTTAGTGCTATTTAATGAGCATTTATAGAATGTTTCAAAACACCAGGGCCTGTGGACTTTGACACATGTACGCTTCCAACTGCGTCAAGATCTGGTGATTTTGAATGGCATATAATTCATCAGTCCATTCAGTGATACTCGTGCACTGTGGATGGGGGCTTTGCCATCCTGGGAGGGACCACTCCCATCAGGACAGAAATGAAAACAACTGAGAATAACTATTGATTCTGAGGAACCTCAGTGAAGGGATCGAGGTTTCTGTGTCTCCCTTTAATCTGTCGCACAGCTGCAGATTGCCAGATTGTAAATCATATGAATTAGGTGCATGAATTAGGTAAGGTTTTGCTATCTTTTGTCTCATTTCTACCTGTCTGAGGTCAGATTTTTCCTTTTTCCTGTCTCCGCTGGGTTTGCACAGTTTGTATGTTGTGCAAAAAAAGCATGCATAATGGAACAATTTTGATGAGAGTGTCGTCATGGGAAAAGAGATACAGATAATAAATTTACTGATTTAATTACGATAATGCTTGGTTTTGTTCTAGCTAAGTACCACACCTGGAATATTTCAGGTATGGAGAGGGAAACTGACACAACGATTGGGTGCATTGTCTGTAAGGATGAGCTTTGGCCTTGAGTGCTTTGAAAGGAACCAGTTGAGGTGGTTAAGGTGAGCTGTTTCGGACGTGTTCTACTACGGGGAAATCCCTCGAGGCAGACCCAGAACACTGGAGAGATTATGTCTCACACCTTAGTATCCTACAGGGAAAGAGGGAGAGGAAAGTCAGGCGTGACCCCGTGACCCAGATGTGGATAAGCAGCAGAGATGGACTGATGGATGGAAAGAAGGACGGATTGATAAATGAGTAGTTTTAAATCCTGTTTTAATGCTGTGTTATTTCTGTCATCTGTTACTGTTTTCAGCCACTAAATTCTCTTCACGTGATGGCCGTGGATCAGTGACAAGATAATTGCTTGCCTGA
Source organism: Pterophyllum scalare (assembly GCA_024447675.2). Classification (NCBI taxonomy): domain Eukaryota; kingdom Metazoa; phylum Chordata; class Actinopteri; order Cichliformes; family Cichlidae; genus Pterophyllum; species Pterophyllum scalare. Next base: position 53,963 of record JAMQGT020000314.1, on the reverse strand, counting down.
TGAAACCAGGGGATTGTGGGAAATCAGATAACTCCTCTAATAAAGAGGCCTGAAAGGGAGATCACCCAATTGCATGCTCGCTTATGACTATCATTGTCAATTAACTTATTTTAGACTCTGTCCTGAACAAAGAAGTGGTGGTGCACAGTCAGAATGGAGCAATGTCATGCAGAGACATTTGTTTCATTAATCCACTGTCAGTAGAACAGTGTCTATTCAAAAGACGAGTTTAGTATAGCGCTGTATGATTTCTCTTTGTCAAGTAATGCAGACAAGGTTTGTGTTTGTGATCACTTAACTGAATTGCTGTTGCAAATATCAGACTGGTGTCTTGTTTTTCTTTCAGCTAGTCCCTGAAAGAAAACGGGAGGGTCGCCACAGCAGATCATCTGCCTCCATCTCACCCTTCTTTTCTTCTTCTTCTTTTCTTTTTTGGTCTTCCTCTTTTCCTGTCAGCTCATTCATCATCCTTTGCCCAATATATCCACTATTCATCTTCTGCACAGAAACTCTGGAATTCTGGTTTAAATGGGTGTAGCAATCAGAGAGGCACATGGGTTAACACACAACTTTCTATCCTGACTTGACCTGTAGGTGCTTACTGTATGTTTCCCACTCGTGCTTTAATAGTCAAATTTGGATTGCTAAAAACCTAGAATTGTTTGACCTATTAAGACATCAGTGGTTGCCCATTGCAAGTCTTGTGTCTTACTGAACTTAGTATGTTTTTCTTGGTGAAACAGTGAAGTGTATTGTCGATGTACAGTATATGCTGACCATATTTCTGACACCAAGTAGTAGTTCATTTTAGCCTATGTGCCCTAAATTAGTTTTTGCCAAACCCCAGTCATTTAATAGCCTAGCATTATTTTGTTTATGCATCCTGTCCACGCTGCTGACACCGTCTACAGGCACATCTGAACGGTTCATTACCATTTTGATCCGTATGTCACAGTCTGACCCTTCCCCCTTTAACTTTTCAGGCCCTCATTTGTTTTTTGGGGATTCATTTCATTCTGTCAGTGAAGATCAGAACTTCATTTTAATTCATATTAATATTGTCCCAGTTTTAACTTTCCATCTCAGGTTTTCATGACTAACCAGTTCTCTGTATTGTGTAGGCTTGGTGAAGAGTTCTCCCTCAGTGAACAGTTTGAAAGACCAGGCTGACATGTTATCATTATGGGAAAAAAAAGACGATGATGATGATATCATGATAAAGAAAAATTATCTGTTATCTGCACATTAAAAAACATTGTGTGGTAAATATGAAACAGCATTTCCGATTTGATATTAACCCTCTATGACATGAATTTTATTTTTTTGGAGAAAAGAAATTCCACCCTACTTTTTAAGAGCTTGGTGCTCCCTTTTAGGGCAACAAGGTGCTATAAAGTTACTGAAATGTGACAGTTTTCTGCATATACACTCATGTAGTACATTTAGGAGAAAACAAGCAATTGAGTCTTTTTTTTTTATCTTAACAAACATCAACTTAATTTCCATATAAGCATTTAATCCAACACCCAAATAACTGTTTGTGTGTGTCTGTGCTCATGCATACATGGGTTACTCTGTATGTGTGATTGTAGGCCTTTGTGTTTCTTTGTATCTGAATGTGTCTGACAGTGATAACTATTCTGTGTGCAACTTGAAGAGATGGAGTTCACATCAGTCACTGAACTTACCTTACATCCCCCCTTCATAAAATCCTCCCCAAGTTCCTGACACACACTCCCACGTATACACGTCATCATATACAGTATACATCACATACACACAATAGCTTACCCACACACATTAAGTATGTATAACCCATATGTATACATATGTATAACTGATTCTGGGATTCAGTCTTACTGTCACTTTCATCAGGTTTTCTTTCCTCACTGAGTGAATGACCCTTACTGTCCAGTCACATTGTTTCCTCCCACAAAAAGCTCTTGTGCCTGTTTCCTTTAAGTTAGCGCGAGTTCATGTTAGTGCATGGTTTGCCTACATACATCACTTATTGTGCTCTCAAAACGTCAACACAGAGGTTCTCCCAATGAGCCCAAACCCTGCTCCAACAGACCTGATTCAAATGATCAACTGGGTATTAAATGCTGCAGCTGCTTGATAACAAGATAATTAAGTGTTTTGGAGCAGGGAAGCATCTGAAAAAGCAACCTAACACAAGCAGTTCAGAGGGCCAAAGTTCAAAAGCACTTCTAATTTCTAACTACATTATTTCTATTTACTAAAATTCTTTTTTTGTAAATAAATGAAATCAAAATCTTTCCTTAAAAAACAAATATGCTTCTTCACATTTTCACACATGTTCATTTGTTTTTGTTTTTTTTTAAAAATATAGTTATTTCAATTTGCATAAAAAGTATAGTGGTATTAGCAGTAGCTGGCACTGAATCCCATGCAGATTTGATTCTGAAATGAGTGCTCCTCCACCAGGTCAAAGGTCAAACCCTCTTCTACTCCTCATTTTACTCAACAGTGTCATATCTTGTGTTATTAAATTAAACAAAATAACTAAATAAATATGTTTCAAGGGAAAATGAAAAATAGAAGACATGTCACTCCACCATAATATGCTTTTGTGTCTCCACTGATCTCAGGTTGCATACTTCTCATATCAGCCACAGCTGTGGTAACTTCAGGCAGCAGTAATCGATCAGCGTTGCTATTTCCACAGAGAGAACTCTGAAGAAGAGAACAGTATCCTTGAGCTCCACCAAGAAGTAAACAGACTCAAACTTTCTTGCCTGTAGAAGATTAGAGAAGTCTGGTCAACATATTTGCCTGCAACTGCTTTTGATCTGCTCTTCATTAACGTCACACTTTTTTAAAAAGACTAATGAGGACACGTTGAGCAACCAGCTGGAGTACTTTCTACTGTACATTAGTCCTAGTTTTGTACAGCAGGAGAGTAAATATACTCTTGTTGTATGGGGATATAGCAAAGATGCATCTGTTGACTCATAACCTCACATCTGGAGGATTTGTTTTGAGGAGAAAGTCATTAGTTTGAATTAATATAAACTCATAACCTGGTCTGGTTTTAATTAATGATATGAACATCACTGCTCTTTACTTACTGCTCTCAGTAGAATAAGCTGTATCTTATCCTACTCTTTTGGCTCAGCTCTGTAAAACCGTTTTTTTATCACTTTATTTTCAAGAGTTGTCAAGCCAGACTAGTGTTTGACCAAAATAAAATATTAATCTGACAACTCACACTTCTAATTATGCATATCTTTATTCTCCATGTGGGAACAGTGTGTTCTGCTGTTTGGATGGACTGCCTGCAGGTTTATAATAAGCCTTAAATGGATTTAGCCACACCTCTTATCATGTTGTTTTAGGAGACATATGTTAATGAAAACAAACTGAATATTTCAGATAGCTTTGCTGTGACTTTCATTTCACATTTTATTGCCAGAATCTAAGTGACTAGCTATTTAATTAGTAATATAGATTTGTTAGGAGCTGTTTCATGATTATTATCCTGATTTCATCTTTAGTGTTTGCTATATAAAACAGTAAAAGAAGACATTTGAAAGATAATAAACATTAAACAGGTCATAACACACTGTTTTCCCATAATACACATTTTGTCTGTGTTTGAGGGCTGTGTGTCAGGGATCCAATTTACTCCATAACAAACATTCACATCCATTATTGCCTTTTCTCTCCAGATCTGTCCTGTTGGCTCACATGTTCTCTGATCAGTGGTAATGATTGTAGTGACAATACATATATATATATATATATATATATTTTTTTTTTTAAAATTAATTAATTAATTTATTTTTCCAAAGATGGGACAACAGCAATTGACCAAAATGTGCAGGTTTGGACTGGCCTCATGTCAGTATTCAGCGGAAGCAGTTAGTAACAGCAAGGAAAACCCTGACTCTTTGCTGTAATTTATGGCCTATTGTGAAGTTAATCCTCCATCGGGAAATCTATGAATTAAAGCGCTGCTACGATTGAACACTAATTAGTAAATTCTTAGTTAAAAGGTTGCTCTAGAGTACCATTTAGCCCACTGTGTGAATCAATGTTCTGACATTTATAGAGGATACTGGCTGTTGTTTCAGACACCTACTGTTTTGATTTTTCCTCTATTAAATGAATGTAATTATAGTAAGACAGAATTTAGAGCTGCTTTAAGTCAGCATTGCTTTTTTTTTTTTTTTTTTTTACTTCTTATATGGTCTCCTGGAATAACAAACAGCTGTTAAACTCAAACTTTTCCTAATCTTTTCAGATGATATTCAGTTTCAAAGTTTAAGAAATGTGCCTCTTTGTCAGAGTCTCCTGTTGCATCTGTCCAACTCCAAAGAATATTAGAATTCTCCAGAGTGAGAAACATTACACTGGTTTCTTGGATTTCTGCAGACATATGTCAGCAGATTTGAGGAATGTGATTTGACTCCTGCTGCAGGGGTTAAGGCAAATGAGAACCAATAACAAGCTGTTGCAATGCAAGAATACGACTAGCTGAGCAGTAGGACCCCCCACATAGACCAGTACCTCCTTAGTCTGTGTGGAAGTTTAAATATCTAACTAATTACTGATCAGAAGAAGTTAAAGAAATCAGAAAATATTAAGAAAAAAATCCCATTTTACAGACTGTGATGTTGACTGCCTGTGGTGCTAGAGCAAATGCTGAATTAAGCAACTTTTGATACGTAAAACCTTATTAGCTGTGCTGCATTTTAAAATATGCACTCACCATCCACTTAGTTAGGTATAGTTGTCGAACTGCTCCTTAACAATAAAATCTAATCAGACAATCACGTGGCAGGAACATGTGCACATGGTTAAGACAACTTGCTGAAATTCAAACTGAGCTTCAGAACAGGGAAGAAACGTGATTTAAGTGACTCTGAATGTGGCAGGGTTGTTGGTGTTTGACAGGTTGGTCTAAGTATTTCACACTGCTGATCTACTGGGAATTTCCCACACGACCATCTCTAAGGTTTACAGAGTTTGGTCCTAGTGATCTCAGAGGTTAGAGGAGAATGGCGAGTGCGCATTATTTTATTTATTTAAATGCAGCATTATGAACAGACCAAAGAACCTCCAAGAAAACCATAATATTATGTACGAATCAGAAAGCTTAATATGCAAACAACTTGCCCCCCTTTCTAATATGCAGTCGTGAAAAACTGAGTACACCCTATGACCCAACAGTGTGTAGAACCACCTTTAGCAGCAGGAACTTGAAGTAACTGTTTTCTGTGCGACTTTATGTGTCTCTCGCATTGTTGTGGAGGAATTTTCTCCCACTTTTCTTCACAGTCTTTTTTAAGTTCATTACGGTCTGCGGGCATTTGTTCGTGCACAGCTTACTTCAGTTTTTCCATCAGCAATGTTTGGGTTTACAGATTCTAATCAAAGCTTATCATTTTCTTATCTAGCTGATGCTCCAAAGCTGTCCTTCAGTGGCTGAACTTCACAGTGTAACTTCACTGCCATCAAAACAATCTACTACAGATTGTAGTGGGACCTGTGATTCTGTGAAGGATAAACAGGTACAGCAAGAGAATGATTTTTAGCCAAATGACCATCTGTGTTAGAGAAGGATATTATTGCCTCTGCTGATTGTTCGAGGTTAAGAGATTTAAAATTACAATGGGCAGAGCTGAGAGGAACCTGTAACAAGGATCGTGTACAGTATGTTAAAACACATAAAGCTGTTTATTTATTTATGTATTTATTTTATATGAACTTTCACAGACAAAGATTCCATCAACACTGATCACACTCCCCTGTGACCTCATAATGGCGTCGCTAGTTCGGAGAGTTTCTCTGTTTGCTTGCGTTGCATTTTCAACAAATGTGTTTTCAAAACGTTGCCTTCCTAATTTGCTTGTCTTTTGTGTGCTTGTGTATGTTTTCCTAAGGCTGTCACTTACTGTGACAGCTATCTTTGCAAACCCTAACCAAGCTGTGACAGCAGGTGCTGCACTAGTTTCCACAGGTGAAACAGGTTTCACTCAGACCTCCCACTGAATGGGCTTGGCCCTGATTGATAGCTGTATGGGTAATAGCCCTGTCTTTATAACCAAACCCAGCTCAGCAGAGATTACTGGGAGAAAAAGAAGAAATGATTGACAGCTCTGAGTGAGTTAACATCACCTCCAGCTGCATGTGGAGAAGGAGCTGCTGCGGCAGCTGAGCATGCTGGTTAAATTGAAATCAAAGAGCGGAGACAGACAAAACCAACAAGTCTTCCAACTGCATCCTAAATACACTGAAACAACCATTTACACATTCTCCAAATAAACCCCCAAACCTCAACGATGGTTTTCTCAGGATTGTGTGGCCAGCAACTGGCAACATGGCTCACTGACAGTCATGGGTGAATGGGAAACCTAAAAGTAAGCAATCTGGCGCAGTACTTTACACTGTAAATGATCTGCCTTTTCAGTATAATAATAATAATAATAATAATAATAATAATAATAATAATTGCCCATCTTTTTTTATCATCATAGTTATTTATCTTTTATCATCCATTTTTTGGCAACTTTAAATCTCTCTTTTCAAACGTTCCATGAAAAGTAGAAAAAATAGACATAACTTAGATTCATGGGTCAGTTATACTTGACTGGGTAAAGAAGCTATGTGTGAGCAACCATATTCAAATAAAATTTATGTCTTACAAAAATGAAGGCCTACGCAGCCAATTAAGGAAAGGCTGTAAGGAACTCTAGCATTAAATGTGAAGTCTTAATTTGATTTGTTATCTCCCTCCTAGCAGAGTTCTATATGTAAATGCATAGAAATAAATTGATGTGGAAGGTTTGACATGGAGCCAGTAATCAAATTAGGCACACAATTTCTAGTGTGGGTAAGTGCTAATTGTGGAAATTGATAAAACAGTTGCTCTTTACTTCTGTCAGCTATTAGCTGCTTTCTAAAAGTTCTCCTCCTCCTTCCACCATAAATACTGATTGATGATTTTTACAATGCTGTAAAGACAGAATGCATTTGGAATTTAGAAAACCAATGTTCTGTGGAGGTATACATGTGTGGGCGGGTGAGGAGATTTACAGTTGCATAGTACAATACTATTTGAAATAGTCAGCACCCCCTTTACAGTTGTGGGCTTTTAATGATTTCTTTGAACTGCTCTTTTTCCAGGGTGGAATGATTGTGAACCATACATCTTTAATGACATTCTCCAATCCACACAGGGTCATAAGTATATACAGCACTTTTTAATCAGAGTATAGCATCAAGGGTATTAAATCTCTGGTTTGGTCTATTGATGTGGTCAGTTAAGCAGCAGAGGGGGTCTTTAATCAGTTTCAGTTGCTTTGGTGTTAATGAAATTAACAACAGGTGCACTAGAGGGGCACGAATGAGACAACCCCCAAAACAGGAATGGTTTCACAGGTGGAGGCCACAGACATTTTTTCCTCCTTATCTTTTCTCACTATATTCTCATTAGCTTTGTATTTGGCTAGATGCTCACTGTCCGGCACCAATGAGCCCGATTAGCATTTGCCATAGAATACCAAAACTGGCAGGTCCACCACTGGTGCCTTGTGCTTTTCACAGATGAAGCAGGTTCGCCCTGAGCACCTATGGCAGATGTGAAAGGGTCTGGAGAAGCCGTGGAGAACGTTATGATGCCTGTAACATGGTTCAGCTTGACCAGTTTGGTGGTGGATCAGTGATTATGTGGGGAGGCATATCCATGGAGGGATGCACAAACCTCTACAGGCACCCTGACTGCCATTAGGTATCAGGATGGAATCACTGGGGAGCATTTCTGTAAAATGGACTAGCCTGACACGTAAATGTTCTCATTTGGATTTTTGGGGTGTCTTTCAATTCAGCCCTCTGTAGGTTGATAATTTTTATTTCTATCAAACAATGTGACATCATTTAATTCCTAAAACATTACCCAGATCATATGAGTATAGCTATCCAACATGATTTTTCCCCCATTGAGATCTGATGTATTTTCAAAGCATTATTTGATTTTTTAAAATTTATTATATTTAATTTAATATTGTTTCCTATGTTTGTTTAATTTAAAGAATCTGATCTATACATAAACAGAGACAAATGTGCTGCTGCTGAATCTCTTGGTTTTATTGAGTAAAATACAGCTACAGGGATAAAGTGTGGGAAGAATACACTTCATGTTTATATTTGTCACACTCTCCCTAAACACTTATTACAAAAATGAGTAAGCTTCCATATATTGGCACATGTCAGCATGTGTTTATTGTGGAATAATGAGCAGGGAATTATGCATTAACTGTAGATGTTTCCCGCCTCAGAGAATGTCAGCTTAAGGTATTTCTAATTATCTTGGAGTACGTGTGAGGTGAAGATTGAGTCATTCAGGTCATCAGATTTGTTCATGACAAGCATGCTGTCATCCATCTGAAACCCTCCTGAACTGACTTGGTTTGTCTGTGACCCTCATTACACAGTTGAGAGGACAAAATGACTTGGTGAGTTACTGGAGGGTGGATGGACAGATAAAGGCAGAAAGCCACAGCTTCTCTCTGAATGCAAAGTCTTAGACTGACTGAAGAAGTAGAGATTCCATGCTGTTCACAAAAGCAAAAATATTAAATATTATGGCTTGCCATAAGTACAATTTATCTATAAAATATCCTGTATAAAATGGGCTATTGTGACAAAAATATCATTATTGTCCATTCCACCCATGTTACCTGCATTTTAGCAGTTTTCAAACAGATTGAAAGATGATGATTTTTCTGGCTAGAGATTTTACAGAGGCAGTAAGCCATAATTATAAGGTAAGGAGGTCATAACAAAAGTTTTTATTGTCTCTTTTCCTTTGGTAAAAGTAACGCACTTCCATAAAGAAGAACTGTAAGAGGCAGAACAAGAGGAGAGCTATACGATAAAAAGACTTCTAGAGAAACCTCACCTAAGCATATATTCAGAATTTGTCTTGTTCTCAGAATTGAATCGCCCATTTCTTGTCAATGTTTAACACAGCTCCAGTACAAACCCAAAGTCATAAATCATAAGCCTCTGGTTTCTGATATCCTTTTAAAAAAGCTTAATATGGTGGTAGGTATGAGCTAAGTTCATCTCAGTCTACGTAAAGGATTACAGGCATGAGAGCTGAGAAATGAAAACTATGTACAAGGTAAGCTATCGGTTATTTTACAATCTGTTGGTTCTGCAGCACACTCTTGGTACACTTTGCATTAATTTCATATTAGTGTTTGAAAGGATTATGACAGAGAAAAAAATATTGGCGGCCGCCAGTGCTACCCCACAGCCTCGTGGCAGTAGAATCTGTAGGTGGCACAAATCCCTTGGACACACATCTTGACTGGGTGCATATGAGCCTTTGTGAATTTATTCACTATATCTATTCAAAATCAAATGGCTAAGTAAGAACCAAGAGAGAACCTGTTATTTTACTAGGCCTAAAAAAAGAAGCTTTGCTTCCAGTGACCCTGTTGGGTGAGTTTCAGACCCCTCAGCCTTAATTTTTAGTGGCAAAATTAAGGAACCTTCACAATCCCTTAAAAATGTGTCATGGTAGCCAGAAATGGTCATCAATGTGAAAAAGAAAAACTCTGTCTGCTGGATCACCCCTGATACACCTATGTCACCAGAAGCGTACATGATTTACTAAGCCTTAATGTATAGATGCTCCATTAATCACAATGTATTCTTACCTGCATTGCCATGCCAGTGCACACGACCAAACAGTGGTTATACTTCATTGTCTGTTATTTGTCAAAAATCTATTTAAATACATAAACTCTCCTTATTTGTAATTGTTAACATATGATACAAAGGCCTGACTCACCATTTAACTCAGTCCTTTGCACCTCATCATCATTTTGACCACAAACTGCCACAACTGACACGGCTATGTTCGCATAAAAGGAAAAACATTAAAAATGAAACAATACATGTGGAACATCTGTTAACACTTCTGCTATCACATTGTGCCCTGGCCTAAAAATCCATACTGTTACAGCAATCTGACAGCAGAAGGGTTATTATCATTATGATAAAAAATCACTGAAAGCTTTGAATGTCTTTTTTTTCAAAAGACTGAAACATTGGTGCTGGTACATATTATACTGTGCCATTGTGAAATCTGCAAAATATAAAATGCATAATTTTGTGTTAAGGTTGCCAAACTCCAAAGAGTCAGACTGTCAGTAGACACAGCTAAACTATCAATATGAGAAGCCTGTATGATCTCCTTCTTGAGCTATTGCATCCACAAGATTTCCTGAAAACTTGACCTCTGACCTTGAGGTCAAGGTCGCTGAGATTCAAACTCATCCAAGATATTTAGTAAATGCACTTATAGAATCAATTTGAAAATCATACGCTGCCTCATTCTTGAGTTATCATGTGTACAAAATTGGGCGTCCACGCCGCAGGTGACCCATCAGCCTTTCAGGCCGAGGGGTAAAAATTATACGTGATCTGCATTTTTTGCCCCAGTTTGCTGTGAAAATGTGACTGTGTTTACAACGAATAGGTGAGGCTCAAGTAATTTGCTCTTGTAGAGGCTTAAATTAGGCTGCATCTTTATGTCACAGCAAGATGAAGAGGCCTTCTCGTGAGTGTTTGTTTCGTGGCTGCTGGTTAAAATGACTGTGAAGCATCTTTGCAATTTAGTCCATAATAAACCCTCTCACATTCACAAAGACCTCCAAAGGGGAAAATTATTACCTCTGTGTTTGCATATACAGAGAATAGCAAGGCTCTTAAGTGACCACCATTAGTGCCCACTTGCATCTTCATCAAATAGATTGATATTCTATGAAGTAGATTTTCTGCATGCATCATTTCTCTGAACTGATGAAATGATGATGACGGTGCCAGTGAACAGGACAATAACCAATGCCTTTTCATTGTTTTTTTTTACTTTCCCATGTTATATAATAAATAACAAGAGGTAAAACAATGCATCACAAGATTATTGTAAAAGAATCTTAACCTGTAAAATGAGTGTGAGTGGTCCCTTTCATTGAACATTCAGTAGCAGTTAATTATACAGTGTTACACTAAACTAGGCTAGCCAAGTCTAACCCTTAAATTTGACCCTACAGCAGTTCCTTGAATGCATTTGCTTTCAAATTGAACCTTTAATAATTCCTGCTATTTCATATCTTCTCTTTTCTAAACTCCCAACAAATATGATCAATGCACTCTGCCTGCTATTTAAACAGCTATGATTATTGTTTGTTCACTTGAGTCCCTTGAGTAATCCTTTCAGCCATTCATTTGATTTTAGACTATTTTAAAGTAAGAAAAAAAGTTTTTAAAAAAAGAATGTTTTTATTTCTTTATTTTCTCTGTCTGAAGCATTTTGTCTCAGTCTCCCACCACTAAGTAATTACAAGGTTCAAGTTTCATGTGGCAAAATTGATGTGACAAATGAGATGGAACTGCTGCGAGCCTGAAAGTAATGAAATCCAGATACAGCAGATACAGTTATCTGTCAGTGAAGAGATAGAGGACAGATACAGAGAGGCACAGATGAAACAAGAAAGACACATGAAACAGGACCTTAGAAAAAGTTTTCATCTTTTTGCACTTGGTCCAGCACTAAAAACAGTGGTTTCACTTGAAGAGCTAAGACCTAGCCCTGTGGGATGTTGATATTCATATTCCATTTGGATTCTTTTAATTTTACTTTAATGCATGTCCATCTGTGTGAAGCTTTCCTCATTAGTCTGCATTGCAGTGTGGACTGAATGCATTCTAGAGGTATAGTGCGCACACCGGGGGTGGGGGGGTCTGTTACAGTGGTCATTCCTAGTTTATGTTACCAAAAAGTCTCAAAACACCTGCCACTTTGATGCTTGTTCCTGAAAACTTTGCCATTAATTTTAGTTTCTGCTGCATTTTTTCTCTACAGCCTGTGATCTTTAATTCCCTCCACAAATAACATTTAATTAATTGTGCCCACCATTCTTAATGAGATCACTGAACAACCACACTTTAATCTGACATTAATTAGCTCCTAATTGCCCCAGTGATTATGGTGAATATGGGGAAGGCTTTAAGTCTCCAGTGGTATCAAATGATTCTCACATTTTCAGCACAGTCACACAAAAGCACTCTTCTTTAAGCCAAAACTCATGTGCTTTTTCAGAAAATGAGATCCTCCTTGGCTGAAATGTCCAGTACCTTCATTGTTGTTCTTACTATTGCCATGCCTCATTATGAAATGGTTCAACATTAGATATGCCCTCTGGTTTTTATGACATCCTCCTCAGTTACATAGACTCTATGTAACTGAAGTATTGTGTTGACCAAAACAAAATCCACTCTGTATTAGTTTGAACAAACACATAATATATTGCCATGATCTATTGCACACAGATATTAAAACAATGATGGATGAGATTTTTTCCTTCATTTTTTTTTTTTTGGTCAAAGAAAAAAATATTAGACTTTAACCTAATGCACTATATTACCAAAAATATTCACTCACCCATTCAAATAATTGAATCCAGGTTTTCTAATCATGTCATGGCCACAGGTGTAGAAAGCCAAGCACCTAGGCATTCAGCCACTTTCAGGAGCTCAGTGAATTCCATCATGGTACCGTGATAGGATGCCAACGGTCTAGCTGTGACATTTCTTCACTACTAAATATTCCACAGTCAACTGTTAGTGGTATTATAACAAAATGAAAGTCACTGGGAACGACAGCAATTCACTGTTTTTGTATATTTATATTTATGATCATTATTATATTGCCTTGTTGACTTGCAATTCACTCATTTTTGGTTTTTATTGGTACTCTTTATTATCTCTATCTATACCTTGTGTATATAATTGTTTATTTGCCCTGACTACTTTTGATTAATGATTAGATGCTTTATTATCATGCTTCTCCTTATTTGGACAAGTGGCACTCCTAACCACATGACCTTCACAATGAGTGGACGGGCATATAAAATGTTTGTTGCAACCTGTGATTGTTAAGTCTGAAGAAGGGCAGTTTTCCCCGAAACGTTACTTTCTCGAGGCTTTGTTATTCAATCTTCTTCCAGGAGCCCTTCCAGTGTGTGGACTTTCTATTTTGCTCAGTTTTCCCATTCTTCCTGCACCATTTGAACTCTTCTGGATGTGTGTGTTTCTCTTCAGTGTTCTAACAACAGCAATTCAGTCATGAAGTGATAGGCCACATAAAATGACAGAGCGGAGTCAGCGGATGTGGCCTTCTGATGAGCTATGAGAACAGTACATAGAGAGCTTCATGGAATGGGTTTCCAGTGAAAGGAACTCTTAATGCTTCAGCATACCAAGACATTTTGGACAATTGTATTCTCCAAACTTTGTGGGAACAGTTTGGGGATGACCCCCTTCCCATTCCAAATGAACCACATTCTTAAACCTTGTGGAAGGCCTTCTCAGAAGAGTTGAAGCTGTTACAGGTGCAAATAGTGGGCCAACGTCATATTAAAGCTTTTGGATTAAGAATGGAATTTCACTCAAGTCATATCCGCGTGAAGGCAGACAAGCAAATACTTTTAGCAATTTAGTGTAGATGCAGAGTTACATGAACACACATGCTTGCTCTCCTCCTTGCTTGGTGTATATAGGGCAACACTCATAGCCATTATGCACAGCTGGAGGATCTGGTCCTGTTACAGTTATCAGGAAACAGGCTGGCAGTTTGTAGCACAGAGGACAGAAAAGTTTGCCTTAAATTGCTGCAGACAGACAAAGCCCTAAGAGTTGAACATATAGGCCAGTTCCAGCTATTGGCAAGGTTGGACTCACCCAAATAAGCCATATTCCCCATCCAACTGAAGGTAAAGATTAAGCACAGAAAACATGAGTACATTTTCTAACATCTGATTGGGTGGGCAGCTTACAGTCTGCCTCTTTTCGCACTGCGCACACTCTTAATATCACAGGTACAAACTCTGAGTCATCTCAGCAGACTCAGAGTCTGCTGAGATGTAACTGATCTTAGAGCACTGCAACATGTCAAGCACGAACATAGAGATGAAGACAAAATTACCCCCCCCCATGAAATTTAAAGTTTTTGTCAAAAATTTCCCAAGTGCTTTTCTAACAGAGCAATTGATTTTCAGCATCGCATTTCTTTAGAAAGCATAAAATATTCATTTTTGCGCACAATAATGGAATAATTTCAGAAGAAAAGGGTTACCAGGTTAACTTCAGTTTACCCTGAAAAGGTGACCTTTTTACTAAGTCATAGCATATGCTCATACCTGTGCAAGGATGTCCTATAACTCTGCAATGCTTGCAGCTTGTAAAATCAAGTTAAAGCTGAGAGTTATCTTCCAGTTTACAGACAGTATAAAAATGTCAGCAAGGTTTTGAGCTGTCACTTGAGAAAGCATTATGCCAAAAACAATTGCAATCAGTTTAGACTTGAAGAAAAGAATTGTTGATGCTCATAAAGCAGGTGATGGATTTACAAAGCTATCACAGTGTTTCCAAGTGTCAAGAACCGGAGTGATTGAGAAATGTGTCTAAAGACCAAAGAACAACTGCCAAGACACTAGTGAATGACTTAGCCAAGTTATTGTCTCAAAGACAACAATCACTAGAGCCCTGCACAGGAATGGACTGCAAAGAAAAAATGCACTTCTGCAGAAGAGACATTATCAAGCCAGAGTGAAATATACTAAGGACAACCTGGAGAAAGATTAGTCATAATAGAAGCAAGCCCTTTGGTCGGATGAGATGAAACTAGAGCTCTTTGGCCGTGGAGATGCTAGTTATGTTTAGAGAAAAACGGAAGAGGCGTACTGTACAACCTAAAGAACACTGTCCCCACAGTGAGACATGGTGGGAGTATTACGCTGTGTGGATGCTTCAGTACATCTGGAACTAGGAATTTCAGCAAGGTGGAGATGGAAGGATACGTGTAGATTTTGAAAGAAAATCTTAAGCAGCAAGCAGCAAAACCTGGTTTTCCAGTTCCAACATGAAATGACCAATATGTCACTCCTGCTGAAGAACTACCTCCAGAACACCAACGTGAATGTTAGTGACTGGCCTGCACATAGCCCTGACTTAAATCCCATTGAAAATCTGTGGGGTGAACTGAAGAGCAAGGTCTATGCTAGAAGACCATCAAACGTGGAGAAGGTTGAGAGATTCGTCAAAGAAGAATGGGCAGGGATTGTTCAGCTGATGTGTGTGAGACTACAACAAATGACTGCAGGCTGTTATCCAGCACAAAGGATACATGAACAATATTAGCATCAGGAGGGCATATAATTTTGACCCTGGTAGTTTTTGGTTTTTGTTTTGTTTCTGTGAACAAAGTAAAATAATGTAATCATCCAAAATAAAACCTGGAACTTGGAAAATTTATGTTAAAAATTAATTTTTCTGTTTAACAGCACTCAGGAAATACTTTAAAAAAAACTTAGAGGGGCTAATATTTCTGTCCTCATCTATACATCTCGTCCTGCTTTGAAGGAAAGAAAGAAAGAAAGAAAGAAAGAAAGAAAGAAAGAAAGAAAGAAAGAAAGAGAGAAAGAAAGAAAGAAAGAACAATGATATTAAGGTATGTTGGATTCTCTGAGAGTCTAAATTTCTCTCTAGTGGAAATTTACCTGTTGTCGGTGATTTTGTGCTGGTCAGATGTGTCATAGTGCTGTTTTTCTTTGTCACTTAGTTAACACATATACAATATAACAAAAGATCAGTTATGACATTTTGTTCTAGCACTAAATTGTCCATCTCAGCTCTGAGAAGATGAGATGAGAAGGTTTTCAAATTATTTAATAATTTGTCACAAAAATATCCCTAAACTCTCTCCTCTTTCAAGTGCCAAAAGGTGTTTTCAAGAGGATATGTCTACATCAACATGACTAGTATAACAATATGACAGATTTTGTGATATATCTAATATGGTTAATATATAGTTCCAGCACATCTAAATGAAGATATGCTATATATTGCCAAAAGTATTCACTCAGCCATCCAAATCATTGAATTCAGGTGTTCCAATCACTTCCACGGCCACAGGTGTATAAAACCAAGCATCTAGGCATTCAGACTACTTCTACAAACATTAGTGAAAGAATGTGTCGCTCTCAGGAGCTCAGTGAATTCCAGTGTGGTACCGTGATAGGATGCCACCTGAGCAACAAGTCCAGTCAAATTTCTTCACTGCTAAATATTCCACTGTCAACTGTTAGTAGTATTATAACGAATGCCAACTTCCTCCATAGTCGATCACTGTTCCAACACAATTGCACATCAGTGCACAAAGCAAGAGCCATAAGTAATGGATGAGTGAGTTTTGTGAGGAAGAACTTGACTGGCCTGCACAGACTCCTGACCTCAACCAGACAGAACACCTTTGGGATGAATTAGAGTGCTGGAGACTGTGAGCCAGGCCTTCTCATCCAACATCAGTGTTTGACCTCACAAATGCACTTCGGAAAGAATGGTCAAAAATTCCAATAAACACACTAAACATTGTGGAAAGCTTTCCCAGAAGAGTTGCAGCTGTTAGAGCTGCAAAGGATGGGCCAACATCATATTGAACCCTATGGATTAAGAATGGGATGTCACTCAAATTCCTATGCAGGTGACAGCAGACAAGCAAATACTGTTGGCAATATAGTATATCACAGTCTACTTTGTCTAATCAAAACCTACTAAATACAAAACCATCAGACTTCAAAATGGTGGAACTAGAGACAAGGATATTGTAGAAAAATTGTCTAAACCAGATCACCTCTTGTCTACTGCTGCTGACCTGTCACAACTGGACAGAACTGTCTGAATCAGACAACTTCTGATCCTCAGAGTGCTCAGCACTGGAACACTTGTGGCCTGCCACCAAAGATTTGGTAGGACTTGATGCCTTCTGATGTCCCAGCCAAAGATGCATTCATTCCTGTGACAAAATGCAATCTATTAGCAAATGTGTACTTTCTAAGACCTTTACATTGCTATATCACTTGGAATTATAAATAAGCCATTTCCTCAGACTCTCTCACTCCTGAAACCAGTGTTAATTGTTATTAATTATATTAATTCAAGGCAAAAGTCCCTATTCTGCCTCCGATTTTGTGTGTGTGTGTGTGTGTGTGTGTGTTTTGCTAAATTAGGGTAATGCTTAAATGGATCGAATTAGACCGAATATCAGTGTAGGAGCCTTTTATAGGACGAGTAGGTTCAGGTGTTCTTGGAATACCTTTATTTTCTTAAACAATATTTAAAAAACAAAAGACACATAAAAAATCGAATTTTAAACCCTACTCCATACCCAGACAAAGTCTGGCAGTAGCAATAGACATACCACAATTTCTCCATATCACATAGTTCAGTTTTTTCCTGAAAAATGAGCTTTATCTTCAAGATTTTCATGTTCCCTGTGGTGTAAGATTTGATTTTATCCAGCTCACTAGGTTTA
The DNA here is from genome assembly GCA_024447675.2 of Pterophyllum scalare. Classification (NCBI taxonomy): domain Eukaryota; kingdom Metazoa; phylum Chordata; class Actinopteri; order Cichliformes; family Cichlidae; genus Pterophyllum; species Pterophyllum scalare. Next base: position 36,553 of record JAMQGT020000314.1, on the reverse strand, counting down.
AAAGGGCTCCCGCTGTCATGTATCAGTGGGGATGGTTTAAATGTAACTGTTGGAAAAAGAAGTATAGTAAATTTGATCGTATTGGCAGAAAAAGCTGCCAGTGAAATTACATACAGAAACAGACTGTAATAATTCTTAAAGATGTTGTAATTTGTGGTTATAATTATGTCAGCAGATATGACAGTATAGCCATGGTTTGATCTATTCCAAACATTACTGATATAGTAGCCTAAGTACCGCATGCTGGTTCTCCAAATTACAGTTTTTCACTGTGACAGTGTAGGGACTCATTTCAGCAGCAAATGAATGCCAGGAATGTGTTATAGCAGAAAGAAACTTGCAGCTGTCTTCACCTGCTGTCATTATTTGCTCACGATAAGACAAAGACATGTCAATTAAGCCTCCGAGTTGGAAAGATACTATAATAAGCACATTATGTTTGAGCAGCTCAGTGTTCATTATTTCTCATTGGTAAATATACTGTAATCTAATGCTGAGACATAAAATTCAACTGATATTTAAGCTTTTGTGGCTGGTGATTTTATTTTTCTTTTTTTCTATCAGGCACAATGAACACAATAAATATATAAAAATATAAATTGAAATCATTCACACATTCAACATTTTCTTTAAGATCTACTACTCTCAGATTTAGACTTAAAAACTCAGAACTCCTTTCAGCTGATATTGAGAATTCATATTTTGATCTTCACGTTCCTGTTTTGACTCTCCTGTGAGTCAAAGTAACAATGGGTATCATTCAATAATGTGTGTTCAATCATAATTACCATGCAAAAAAAATAAGTCCACACACAAAATTACCAATGGATTCACAGAAAAGTGCACACTGACCAATTTTGCTCTTACCATCAACAGACTTGTACAATCTGCTTACCATCAGCATACTGCCACACCCCAATTTCTCTACGTATTTACCTCAAGTTATACATTAATAATAATAAGTATATACCATGTCTCTCTTTCAATTTGTTTTGATCAGAAGGACATTTCTTATCTTCATGAGTTCACCATCTGCTTTTCTCACTGTTGCTCTTAAAACCTGTCGCAGGTTTCCAGCAGGTGCCTGTGGTTTGCTTTTCAAGGCAGTCTCTCAGTGTGTAATTGTGAATATTTGCCTGCATGCATGTGTTCAATTAGATAAAGTACGTAATGTCTGCACCTAATCTTCAGCAAACACATACACTTTGTAACTTCCTCTGATTGCCATTTAAGGGAGGTGACTACTGACTAAAACAGAAATGCAACATGGGCTGCTGCTTGCAGTTGTGGTCAGAAGTTTACATGCACTCATCATGGGCATGATTGTCATGGTAATTTGGGCTTATAATGATTTATTTGAACTGTTCTTTTCCAGGGTGGAATGATTGTTCAGTATACATCTTCAGTGGGTTTAAAAAACAAGAATTGGATGCACAAATTTGAATTTCTTTTGGATTTTCTCTTATCCACACCGGGTTAAAAGTATACATACAGCTCAAATATATATGCACTCAGTTAAATGGTGCTGAAGATTCTACAATGACAAGGCCAAGGCCTTTTAACTTCTCATTACCGATTATGATTGATTACAACTGGTAGTTCCTATTTGCCAACGTAAAACGTATTTGTTTGAATCACGTATTGGACTGACCGGTACTCAGAACAATGGGAAAGACCAAGTAACTTTGGAGCCATCTCTTAACAACTGCAGATTCCACATCAGTTTGCCATGGTTCTTCCAGACCATGGCAAACTCTCACTCTTTAAGGAAATTGGTTGGGATGTTCATGGACTGAAAGGGTGCCGACCAAGAAAAAAGCCCCTAATCCAAAATCGACAACTTCCAGCTCAGCGAAAATTTCCAGGTGCCCACATGGACAAGCCAAATGCGTTCTGGAGAAAGGTTTTATGGTCAGACAAGACAAAAATTTAGTTATTTGGCCACAATGAGAATCAGTATGTTTGGAGGAGCAAAGGTGGGGCTTTCAAACCTAAGAACACTGTACCAACTTTCAAGCATGGGGGTGGTAACATTATACTCTGGGGCAGCTAGTCAGTTGAAACTTGAACACAATTGGGGCAATGATCCCAAACACACATCAGAACTGGTTTTGGGATGGTTACAGCAACCCAGCATTAAACTTCTCTAATGGCCTTTTCCCCCAAAAAAACCCCAATCCTATTGAAAATTTTTAGACTGTGCTTAAAAACTGAGTACATGACAGGAAATCAACCAATTTAAAACAACTGGTCAAATGTCCAGTCAGAATTATGCCAGAAGCTTGTTGATGTCTTCCAAGAGTCTGATTGAGGTGCAATTTTCAAAGAGACATTTAACCAAATATTAGTGAGGCTGTATGTAGGGCTGGGTAATATGGAAAATAAATTATCATGATTTTTTTTTTATATCAGTCAATATCAGTATGTATCACAATATACTCAAATCACTATTTCTGTCACTCTTAAAAGCTTATTTTTACTCCAAAAGTGAACATGTGCATCTCAGGGTTTCTTATCTTTCTTTCTTCTTTTTTAAATTATGCATATCTTCATCCATTTCTGATTGTGTCAGATTGCAACAGTTCTACTGAGAGAGTTAAAGCTCTAACTCAGCAGATGGTAATCTGATGATTGTTCATAATTGAGAAAATTACAACATCTAATAGAAATTGAAATTGGCTGTCAGGGAGCTTTTAGTCTTCACCCCGATGTATAATATTTGCACACTGAACTCGGGTTCATTTGATTATAACTCTCCTCAATTGCCTGAGAAAATCACTCTGAATTTATTTATCTACGGAGATTTTGGTCCATACTGACATGGTAGTCTTACACGGTTACTGCAGATTTGCCTGCTAAAAATCCATGATGTGAATCTTCACCACTCATTGTCACTGTTCAAAAAAAACAGCTTGAGATGACTTGAGCTTTGTCACTTCAGGTGTTATTCTGCTGGAAGCAGCCATCAGAAGATGGGCACACTGCGGTCATGAAGTGACGGACATGGTCAGGAAGGCCACTGTGCTTCTTAGTGTTCACTGTCAGCTCAGCTAATATTACTTTATATCTGCCAAATGATACATGCCTCAACTCTATTGAAAATTTGGGGAAAGGTAATGCTGACATTTAAGCTATTCTGTCTGATGATATTTGTTTTGATCTATTTACAGCTTATTTGTATCACTCCAACTTAGCCTTTAGCAAAACCATTTTTGACAATATTTCTAAAACCAAAACAATTTGCTTTTGGAACATTCACTACAATTAACAACAAACTGAAGGAAAACACAAATGAGATAAACTTTTTTTACTTTATCTTCTCTGCTGAATATTTTGGAAAAAAATTCATATTAATTGCTCAAAGGGTTTATTAGCAATCTCCTGTTGTTCTTGTATATATTATTACCATCAGCTATATAGAATATTGAGAAAAAATATTATCCTGCCTCTGGCAACAACTACATATAAAGCGGTAAATAGAACAAAGTCTGTAATTAAAGCGGAAGTGCAATAGGGTCTTTGACCGTGGTTTGTCTCCAAGACATGTTTCTGAAGATTCTTCTTTTTGGGATGTTGACATTTAAACTTGAACTGTAGTGGGGTTTTTTTCTCTCTGGGCTATACTTGATCCAACACTGTCTCTGTGTTTCCAAATTTTTGCAAGGGATGTTTGAAGAACATTTAAAGACATCTTGCAGTAATACCAATATCTTTTCCCCTTGGAATACAGTCTTCGTCATAATCAGTCTCAAAAAATGCATGACTCATGCTGATTAGTTCAGTTTTTTATTTCTTTTTGTTTATTTTACATCTTCTCTTCTTGGATGACAATTGAAAAAACAAACAAAAAACATCTTTAAAAAAAATAAATAAAATAAAAAATAAATAAATAAATAAATAAATAAATATATATATATATATATATATATATATATATATATATATATATATATATATATATATATATATATATATATATATATATATATATATATATATATATATATATATATATAAGACAGAACTTTTTTGCTGCACTCTACAGACATCCACAACTGTAAAACACAGAAGCACATAAGAGTTTTTCAGGATTAAATACAAACGCTTATTTTGGTAACAGTAATACTGAACCAAATTGTGACTTAGTTAATTAATCAAAAAGAATTAATTATCAACTAGACAAGAAGGGGTCAGGAGTTTTGAACTTGCTTGGTCTCAGTGACAAGTCATGCAGACTATATTGGGTAAAATTTAATTTTGTTGCCTAATGAGGTGGTCTGATGTGTAAACTGTTCTTAAGAAATCTTCTGTGGTATCTGTGAAACGTTTGCCTGCATACTGACACAATTTAGTTCATGGAGTCAAGTGTCATAACTTTTTTTCTTTTTGTAGTTTTCCACATCCTGTATTCAGATTAATTAGACACACATGAATGTCAGCACATGCAATATACTTAGAGATAGCCTGTGTTTGATTCTGTGTTAGTGTTACTCTGCTCTTTATTTGCCTGCTGCCATGGTGACCTATGGTATTTGAGCTCCATTTGTGAAGTAAACTTGTCTTTTGAATCTTCGAATATTTTTATTCGAACGGCTTTAATGAATGTTTGATAGATGGCAAAGTGATTTTATATATATATATATATATATATATATATAATTACATTTAATTTTAACGTGATGTTTTCACTGAGTGGCATTTGAATGTTTGATTAAATATTTGCGTTAACATTTTTTTTGTAAACAAACCATGAAAATCAGAGTTGCAAATGAACAAATGACATCTTCTTACTCCTTGCTATCATTTGGATCATTATTTAAGTCTTTCAACATTTATTTTTATGTGTCCCATTTTTTTCTTCTAAAAATTTTCTGGTTTATTTTATGCCTCTTCACATTGGAATAAAGTGTGCAACTCACTTCATGGAGTTTTCCTGCATTGGTTTTCCTCAAGCTGAACGTCTGGTAGACTGGTATTTTACTCTTCATTGGGGTATCAAGGATCCATCCCATTAATTAGGGTAAATTCAGTTTTGTAAATTTATTGAGTGATTTTAGTTTTCAAAATCTTTTATTTATTTTGCTTCTGGAGCTAACAATAAACTTTTCATACAGCGTTCATACCTTAAGGATCACCTGATGCTAAGCTACATCCAATTCAAGCAATACAAAGAAAATATAAGGGGCAGAAGAAAATCTTCGGGGAACAGCAGATGGACAAAAAGCCAGGCATGAAATGCTTTACCTGGTTCTTATTTTAATGAATGGGAACCTGTTTGTGTTGTAATGTGCATACTAACATGCAGATTTACACTGTCTGACTCATTGCTGTAGTTACTGCCAGATGGTGGTGGAGGCTTTGGAGGCTAATATTGCTGTGAACAACAGCTGGTCCCATGTTAAATGTGATTCAGCCAGAACAATCTGTTCCCCTCAAATCCGGCAGCAGAGGCATACACACCTTACTCAGACCTGAAAGGTTTTTAAGTATTTTGTTTGAAGATACCTACTGCTCAACTGCAGCCTAAATAACTGGCAGACTATCCTGGTCAGCCACAAATATAAACACAGTCCTTACAATGCAAGCGTTCTTTGGCAAATCTCATATTTTGGCATTCAGAATCAGAATCAGAAGGTTTTTATTGCCATATGGGTGAACAGGTTCACAACATTAGGAAATTACTGCGGTACTTGGTGCTTACATAAAAACAAATAAGTATAACACAATATTACAGAATATACAGTACAGAGATTAACTATGATAAGTTATAATCATTTAGTGCAGAACATAAACCAGTAGGTGAATGCTAAAGTGACATAATAAAGTGACTGTAAAGATAATAAAATGTAAACTATAGTCAGGTAATATGTACATGACAGTGCAGTGATCAGTGCGAACAGACAAGTGCATAAACACAGGGTCATCAGCGTTAGTGGAGGGTGGTGGTAACAGTCTTAGGGTTATTGTTCATGAGTCCAGCAGCAGAGGGGAAGAAACTGTTCTTATGGCGGGAGGTTCTGGTCTGAATAGACCATAGCCTCCTGCCTGAGGGGAGAGGGTCAAAAAGTCTTTGCCCAGGGTGAGAGTGGTCGGCTGTGATCCGACCTGCACGCCCCAGTGTCCTGGAGGTGTACAGGTTCTGGAGAGATGGGAGGTTGCAGCCAATCACAATGTGCTGTACTCCAGCGTACCACACAGTGATGGAGGAGGTAAGGACGGACTCGATGATGGCAGTATAGAACTGCATCATGGGCCTTGCTGGCAAGTTGAATATCTTCAGCTGCCGCAGGAAGTACATCCTCTGCTGGGCCTTCTTGACGACAGAGGTGATGGTGGGCTCCCACTTGAGGTCCTGGGTGATGGTCGTTCCCAGGAAGTGAAATGAGTCCACTGTGGTGATGGGGGTACCAGTCAGGATGATGGAGGGTAGAGGGGCTGTGTGCTTCATGTGCCTGTAAAAGTGACCTGTACCACACACCTAAACATTTCTGAAGACCAATCATGCCTTCGTATGGCCATGATGCAAAAATTGCTCAAGAATGGTGTGCTTGCACAGAGAAATTTAGAAATAGGTATCAGTTATATCAAAATAAAAGCGAGGTCTCTCCTTACATCTCATAAGTTATCTCATATTGCCATATTCTAAATTATTGATATTTTGTGGGCGAAGGTAGCCTCTTATCTGTGGAAGCTAACTTGACTACAAGCACTGGAATCTATAGTTTCAGTCATTTTCATGGGCATATCTGTATCGTGCCAATCTGGTTGTGTGCACACAACGTTGTCATAAACCTGTGAGCTGGACCTTTTTTCACTGTTACTCTATGGTAGGTGCATGAAGCAGCATTTTCTATATAAATCACACCTTTTGCCTCTCTTTTTTTTGTCATAGCTTCTAAACTGGATTGGGATGCAAGAAAAATGCAGCCCTTTTGCCCAATGGTAGCTTTTAAAGGATAATCTTAAAAATAAAACAAAAACAAAAATAAAAAAACAGAATTACTTTTAAAAAAATTGAATTTTTAGGTGTAATATCGAAGTGCATTTTAGTAAAACTCACCCAGCATTTGACATTGTTACCATGTCCAAACTCAACTGAAGCCTCTTTTATGCAGATAATTCATCCTGCTATTTGACACTGTTATTGGTATAAGCACAAAGCTAAAGAGGTGCACTGTTGTACCTAGTCTGCATACCGGGCAAAAGTTGCTTAGAGGCTTTATTAAGGTGAATAAAATAATTAGAGTATATCAAAATTAAGCTCTTTTTTTTCCTGAATAAGCTTATGGTTAAATTTAGCATTTCTCCACATAAGTAATTGAAAAGAAGATAAATGTGCAACTGTTTCTCAGATAGTGGACCCAACGAGCAGAATTAAGTGACAGTGTTGGCAAGTTTAAAGTGGACATACACTACATGCATAAAGGCTAATTTACACCATGGCACCCTGCTCTAAACAACTGCCATGGATTTATTAGCATGTGTAGTAACATCTTGTGCCAGTACAGAACTCGACGCCACGTCATTGGGCTGGTTGTTTGTCGGCTTACATTAGTTTATGTTAGATAACTAGTGACAGAACTGATAATTCAGTTGAAAACACACGAACTAAAACTAAAAAGCAGTCCTAGGAGGTCACTTTTGCACTGCCTGTGGCTGCAACAATTAATTTTATTTTTAAAAAACCAAGGATATATTGTCCACATTCGCCCTCTGTCTCTTCAGCTGTAAATGGTTCTTTAAAATCTACTTGTTAGCTGTAATGTTCAGGTTTGTAGAGCACTTTATAAATGAGGACTGCATGGAGGAGTCTCTCCTTTTGAAATATCTTGCAAGAAAAGTCTCAAGTCATGTGACTCAAGACTCCCACCTCTAGATAAAAGCTTCCATAATGCCCCCCAAGATTTTCAGCATTCCAGTTTCTTTCTATATTTATGCCTACCTTGTTATGGAGCCAGACAGCCATCTGTTCCATTGCCCAAACAAATTCAAACCTTTGACCCTGTTATATGTTCCTGGCTGTTGCATATTTCATATGCCAGATTCTGGCTGATGGGAAGTCAGCACAAACAGGTTGGCACTGGAAGAAAATACAGTAGCATCACTGTCTGACACATTATTATGCATTTTTACTGCTAAGGTGAGGAACAAAGTGATATTTATTCATATGTTTGTACATCCCCAGAGGATAAAGGTGTCCTTGTCCTCTTCTTTCCTGGCTGCAGCTTCAAACAGGTGAAGTTCCATAAAAGCTTTGCTTCACTGAGTCAGACATCTTTTTGTTGTCAAGGAATCCGCTTTTCAAACCAGATGAAGTAAAGAGGGATTACATTCTCTTTCATTTCCACAATGGGAAAAAATATGTAAAAAAAAATTTGTGTCCTTGTTCTCTTTCAGTGGTCATAGTCCGAATCAGAATCAGAAACCTTTTTATCATCAAACACAAGTGCTCGACGAAATAGTGAATAGTGAATATTTGAGTGTATTTACTGGCAGATTTCTCAGTGAATTTCGTAAACTTAATTTTGGAAAGTTAACCACAGCATAAATGTGTCTTCATGACATTTGTTTTCAGTCGTCGATCAATATATTGTTTGTGTGAGAAGAAGCCACTGTAATGCATTTATGACTTGATATTATTATTAACTGGATCAGTTCCCTAAAATGTCTCTGCCTAATATATCTCTAAAGTGGAATAATTGGCACACAGATGTAGGGAATTTGTTGGGCTGCTTTTCTTGCTTCTACCATGAAGCAGAGGATTGCTATAAAATACAGAACCTGACAGCCAGCACATGTTGTTGGATTTCAAATTTTAAACAAACCCACCCTTTTAACTTCCACACCTGTGGTTTGTGTGAATTCAAACATGACCACACATCTGCCTCCTCCGAGGTAGAACAGCTGGCTAATTATTCCCTGAAGTTGTCAGTTTTCATAGCTGTAGAGCTATCAGTGTCACTGACAATGACAGTATGTATTTAAAAAGATCTCTAAAGAACACACACACACACACACACACATGCACACGCACACACACACATCCCCTTCAGGTCAGGGAACAGGTCCTGATTGTCATCTACTACATGGGAAACTGTTGGGAAACTGCTGGGAAACTTCAATGCTCACATGGGCAAGGACAGCAAGACCTGGAGGGGTGTGATTGGGCAGAATGGCCTGCCTGATCTGGACCTGACTGGCAAAGGTGACATCGTGACTGATATCGGGTGATGATTTGGTAAATATGTAGGCAGCTGTAGTGTTTATTCATCTTCTCTGGGAGTGTGGCATGCACACTAAAATGAAAGTATTTAGGAATAAAACTGGTTTTTTTTATAATTTCTTTTAGGTCAGTTTTGTATCCTATTACCTATTATGTTTCTAAAACACCTATGTGAAAAAACAAACAAAAAAAACACAACAATAAACAAGGTCCCCTGATCAGGTTTGTACAAAAACAGTCATGGAGGAAATGATCTGTAAATGACGGCACTGTTGTCCATCTGAAGGGTAGCAGCTATGCTTTTGTATAACAGATGAATGCTATAGTATATAGTATGTTGATACTCACTTGAATTGAAGTGTGACAAATGAGATGCTGAGATATAGTTTTTATGTAACGCTAAAGTTTAAAGTTTAACTTTATCATTTAACGGCTTTGTAGAGAGTGTGTGATGGCTAAAAAGCTCCACTGTTATCATTAAGAAATAAAAGTGTATTAAAGCATTTGCTGGGGAATTCACTTCTATGGAATGTTGTACTGTATCAATTTTTTGTTTTCTTTGTGCTGCTCCTTGGTGAGCGCCCTCTTGGAGCGTGTCCCTTTTTTTGTGAAATGCTTGCATTGAGTTGAATGAATATGGTCAATGGATACTTTGAGGATCAGTGAACTAGAAAGGGACATTTTCTATGGACTTGCTTGTGTACTTCAAAATTGTCTTTCTCTATATTTTATTATGGAGGGGGGGAAAAGCATGTCTCTGATCTGCAATGTGTTTGTTCTAATTGCACCGTTTAATAAAAATTCAGACAGTTAATGAATATGCATAGTGAAAGAGAAAAGAACAACAAAAAAAGAAGTGTTACAGAGATAATGGGGTAAAACTTTAGATCTTTAACTTATTTCCTTTCTTTCTGGCACCTCTTTAAAAACAGGCATTTCTGTAACAAATCCTAAATTTGGCTGGAGAGAATTTGCATTTAAAAAGGTCTATAGTGCTATAAAGATAAAGTGTAAGGTAGGGGGTATTTTATTATTATTATTGTTGTTTTTATTGTTGTTATGAATAAATACAACTTATTGAAGGATACCAGGGGAATGAAAAGATGATATTTATTCATATACCCTTAACAAACTACCAATACTATTTTTGGTGTTTGCCACTTTAATGGTTTACCAGCCTTTGTCATGCTTACTGTTGGACTTAAAGTATGTCATTGTTCTCATGACAGTACAATGCCTATGGGTCTTCTGTGTTATCATTCAGGATGTAATGTATCAGCTGGAGGAGTTGTCTGGGCCCAGATGAATGCAAATCAGGTCCCTTCAAGCAAATACTGGGGATTATTTCTGACAGTTGTGTACTCATCACTATATGCTAATCTAGTTTCCTCAAACCCAAAGTCATACACATTATCAGAACAAGATTGTTTTTGTCCTTTTGCTATGCTTGTGATACAGAAATGCATAGAGATACTGAATTGTTTAAATAAACAGACATGCTATTGATTTCCTTGTAAATCCTAAAGTATTAGATAGACCTATAATGAATAACAGTCATACAGGTGAAAATAGCAGTGACAATGTACCTCTAATTTGGAAGGTGTTGAAGTCTCAACAGCTGAAAGGGAATGGAATCAGTCTGTCATTGTCCCTGGGTCTTGGACCCAGAGTTTTGAGTTTTGTGGATTCATAATTTCTTTTTTAGATTGAGTATATAATTTATTTTCAAGTTCTACATGTTATCCTTTCATTATATTATTTCCCAGTGCTTCTGAGTTTTGTTATCTTTGCTTCTAGATCTTTGTTCCTTGTTATATGTGAAGCTAGTTCCAATTCATGCCCGGTCTGTCCTGTCCCATCTTTGTGTCCCTGTGTCTGTTATGTCTCGCTATGTCCTGCCCTCATGGTTATTTGGTTTCACCATTTCCTGTTTTTTGTACCTTTTCTTTTTTGCCTGCTTTTAATTGATAGGTTGTTAATTTCCATTTGTATTTCCATTCAGTCCTACTCTTGTCTCTGTGGTTTGTCCTTAGTGTCTCCTGTGTTAAGTCAGTCTCTTCTCCATATTGTTTATCTTCTGTCTCTGTGTCAAGTTCATATGTCTTAGTCCAGGTCTCAGTGTTATTTCCTGTCTTATTTTGATGAGTATCAGCAGTAAAGCTGGGTTTAAGTTCAGTCCTTGTCTTCCAAGTCCTGCATTGGAGTCCTAATCCTGCCTGCCACACTGCTTCTTCATGACAATGTATCTAAATGAAAGTGCATATTCAGGGGGAAAGACTATGGTTTTTAATTGTAATGTTAAGAGATGAATCCTCACAATGAACCTTCTCCTTAAAAATATTTTTTTTGGAGAAGACTCTAAAGTGCATTCTTAATTGCAAATCTATTTTTCCCATGATGTTTGTGAAATTTTTCACACTGTTGTAATCAGCATATCTTAGCCTCTGATGCTTTTACTTTGCAGCTGTTTGTTGCATGTTTTTCCTTGCAGTCAATCATGAATCATGAATTAGATATGATAGTGATTATCACCCTGATACTTCTTTCTATTGCCTCTTCCTTTTGTAATTCAGAAAGTAAAGAAGAGACCTTGTGAAAGGATGTAGTTTAAGTTGAAGTGTAGTTGCATCCAATAATAGTAATTATTGTAGTTGTGATAGATATTTGTAGATACAGTGTTTTGAGCAGGTTTTAAGTGTGTAATGAATGAAGTAGGCCATTGTGTATTTTTAGTGGTGTTATTATATGAAAATAAGACTTCTTTTTTTCTCTCTTTATCCTTTAACAGGTAAGATGGTCATATTTAAACCACCCACTTTGACTGTGGTTCCTGGAAACATGGGGCATACAGTAAGACTTTCCACATACACACTTCTGCAGAATTCTGCTGGTAGAACTACTTTTCTTTAAAACACAAAGGTCTTAAATGTGTTCATCTCAGTTAAGACAAATCACTATTGCTTGGTGTTAAGCACTTATACTACAGTACTATGGACTATTACACTTTGATAATCTTCTACTCAGAATATGAAAAAAATACTCCCCCTTCTCTATATGATACACTGCTGTGCCACAAACAGAGACAGGGTCTGCTGCTGTGATAATAAAGGTCATGCAGGATATGTTGTGGGTTTGGCCACAGTGTCATGAGATGCTTCAGGAGTGGATGTAATTAACAAAGTGTTTAAAAGATGATCAGCAGGAAGCTGGAAGAGAGAAACATAACATGATCACCTGCTAGTAGACTCCTGAGTTTTATATCCCTGCAAATGGTGTGTAGTACAACCTACACACAGAGAGAAACCATTTGCAACTGTTGTTGTTCATGATTGTGCATCCAGTAGGTATGCCATCTTTGAGGCTCAGCGGTACAGGTTACAGAGGCATTAGCACCTTATTAGATTTACAAACAGGCTGTTCGTGTTTTGCCTAGGAGAAGTCATTAACTCATTAACCATGTGTGCTGAACAGATGAGGTAGTGGCGAGACAACTGATATTGGTGGTGACAAACAGTTATTATTAGGGATTTGTTTATTCCCTGATAATCATCTCTTCTGACTGTTGTTAAACTGCTGTCCATCCAGGCATTTGTTCGTGAGGTTTTACCTTTTTGGTCTAAAGACTCCAAAACTACAGGGAGCTAAGCCATGAAATTTGGCATATGTGTTCTTTACTCTTCAAAGATGCACAGCACAATATTCATATTCCTGGATATTTAATACCCTTTGTACACTTTAGCTGTATTTATTAATGGAGAGTAAACAACCTGGGGGATTTGAGGATGGTAATGGTATAACAATGTGCACCCTTTTTTCTCATGCCTGATTGGATTTGTCTAATCATGTGATCATATTGTGTGATTGGCTATACCTCCTTGACCATTATTGATTAAAATGAAAAAGTGGGGATTCCGCATATCTAGCAACTGACCTAGGTTACTGAACAAAATGAAATGACTGAAACTATAGTTTCCAGTGCTTGTAGTCAAGTTAGCTTCCACAGTAGCAGTAGCTAGATAGTGAGAAACTGGGGAATCTCAAATTTCTAGGTAATTTCTAGGTAAAGAGTCTTATTGATTAACCTGTGATGCCAACTTTTGATTGGCTGAGCATTGTCTAACATGTTGGTCAGAGATGACTCATGGCCATAAATAGTACAGACTATGACTCATCATTGAGCAATATTAAAGCCATACCTACTGCTCAGCAGTATTGCTCAAATGTAAACAACATGGTTGCATTATGTTTTGTACATGGTTTCTTTATGGTTATGGTAATCTTATACATCATGTATACTGTATATGCATAATTATTTTTGATTTAATGATTATTGCTAATAACTAAAAATATTTGCATAAACGTTTAGGGCAAGGCCTCCAAATTAGGGCAAAATAGTTTTGCAGAAGGTAATTAGATGTCTGCTGAAGTGAAATGAGGCTGTAATGTTATCCTGATTGTATTTTATATTTTCATTAATCGTGGGAGTATATTCCATCAGTGATGGGTCTTCTTTCACTAGTTTTGCATTTGGCTAGGGTCAGTGTCACTACTGGTAGCATGAAGTAATTCCTGGACCCTACAGAGTTTACACAGATACTCTTCCAGGATGCTGCATCCATATGTACCAGTGGCAGAAGGTTTGCTGTGTCTCCCAGCACAGTCTCAAGAACATGAATGAGATTCCAGGAGACAGACAGTTGCTCTAGGAGAGCTGGACAGGCCACAGTAGGCCCTTTACCCATCAGCAGGACCAGTATCTTCTCCTTTATGCAAAGAGGAACAGGATGAGCACTGCCAGAGCCCTACAGAATGACCTCCAGCAGGCCACTGCTGTGAGTGTCTCTGACCAAACAATCAGAAATAGACTTCATGAGGGTGGGCTGAGGGCCTGAACGTCCTTTAATGGCCCCTGTGCTCACTGCCTGGTACCATGGAGCCCGATTGGCATTTGCCATAGAATACCAGAATTGGCAGGTCCACCACTGGCACTGTGTTATTTCACAGATGAGAGCAGGTTCACCTTGAGTACATGTGACAGATGTAAAAGGATGTGGAGAATCCATGGAGGATTTATCTCCTGGTGCAATACAATGCCCGGCCTCATGTGGCGAGTATGCAGGCAGTTCCTAGAGGATGAAGGAATTGATACTATTGACTGGCCTCTATACTTGCCTGAAATCAAATAGAACACCTCTGGAACATTATGTTTCAATCCATCTGACACCACCAGGTTGCACCTCAGACTGTCCAGGAGCTCAGTGATGCCCTTGTCCAGATCTGTGAAGAAATCCCCCAGGGCAACATCCTTTGCATTATTAGGAGTATGCCCTGACATTGTCAGGCATGCATACAAACACGTGGAGGCAGCATATATTGACAACATATCGGCATATAAGGAATGAGATCTCGGGATTATAAATATCATGTTACTTTGAATCTCTGACCTCTGACTTTCTTCAATGTCAAGTACAGTAAGGTCAACTTTTCATAAAATGTATTATCTTTAAAACTATGCTTAAAATTATATTTAATTGGCAACGTTTAGGAAATGATACTGGTATATGGGAATTCTAAATATCACATTATAGTTTATAGTAGCTCCCCAACTCTGGAACTCTCTCCCTTTGTGCTTGAGAGCTGTGGATTCAGTGGTGTCTTTTAAAAAATACCATTTGGTTAATAAAATGTTACTTACTTACTTAGTTTGCATCCAAATACCGTATCACATTTGACTGCTGATCTCACTTTTACATTTCACACCCGCCTTTCTTTCAAGCTGACTCCAAAATATATATCTTTAAAGAAATTATTGTCAAAATAGAAATATACTATAGTATATTATATAATAAGCTCAAGTTATCCATACCCAGTTATTTACAAATCAGTAACTATGATCGATTATGTACTCAAAGTAATCGAAGCGTGGATTCAAAGTTAACAAATGTCATGTTACCCTTATCTGAATTTTTCTGCAGTACAAATTTTGTGAAGTATGTTTAAAAAGAACAAGAAAAACCAAAATGAGTATATATAAAATAAATAAATAAATACTGTTCTCTTAAAAGTAAATACTGCCCACAGAGTGATCTGCCTTGGTGGATGTTTGCAGTCTAGCAGTGCTTCTTGTTATATTAGAATCAGTACATCAAGCTTGTAGGTCTCTCTGTGAGCACTGTCATTTCCTCTGCAGCCTTTTAGGCAGTAATTTTGGAAAATGGACTGGTTCACCACTGAATAATTTCATGCTGCACTTATGGTTGAAACCAAATATCAAAGGAAAGGGGTTTTAAAAACAACAGCAGCAGCACCAAACAATCAAACAAAAGGCCACGCAGCACTCATCAACACTGATATCTGGAAATGTGCATGAAGAAATTAATACTAATTTGATTTGGCTGAGGGATTTTCCCCCTAATCTAAATATTATTGTAATTATTATAATTTAAACCATCTTTATTCTCCTTTGTATTATAAATGTAACAGTGAAGACAGGTAAAACAAAAGAATGCAGAAGGAGACACTGACTCTGAAATGCTGTGGCATTCAGGTCATGCAGGGAACAGACACTATAATTTTTATTATGTTGTGAAAACCGGTTTTCACTAACTTTGTACGAATTTCTGAGCTTTTTTCACCTGTCAAAAATGTGAAATATCACTTTCTACATATATAGCACCTAAAATATAATTAGTGAAATGTCTACTTACTGTACATACTAATGTATCCATAATTCTGTTTGATCTGGATTATTTTATGTTTAATTCACCAATAATATGTGCATCATTGCAATGCATGACACTGCTATAGCATTTTAAAGAATTTACTTATCACATGCTTTTAATTTTAGAGGCTCCTCAGAATGATGCTAATGCTCTGCTCAGTAGAGGTCAGAACAAATAACATTACTATATCATCCTGCCTATTGTCTTATTAAATGCAGAGTAAATGCATTATTTAAATAAAAATTGTTTATCTTTCATACAGTGCAGTCAGTCTTATGCAGACTTCGTTTGAGGTTATTTTCAACTCTTTGATGTTGGGCGCCGGGGTGGCTCAGAGGTTGAGCAGGCAACCATATACATATGTTACGTAGCAGTGCGGGCGACACAGGTTGGAGTTTTAGCCTGTCTCCATTTCCCACGTGTCTTACATCGTAGCTCTCCTCCCAATTTCCTGTCACTCTGCACTGTTAATAAAGCCAAAAAAAAAGAAATCTTTGATGCTGACACTTTGGGGTTCTTTTGGATCACAATTACGTTAAACTACTCAGCCAGTATTAACACTTAAGTTCCACCTAAGAGAACTTCATCTCACTAGGGCACACCAGTTATATTTATATAGTATCAGTAGTTTGCACAGTGATTACGGAAGGTAAAGAGAGTAAATGGCTGCGAGGTATCCCCCTTA
Source organism: Pterophyllum scalare (assembly GCA_024447675.2). Taxonomy (NCBI): domain Eukaryota; kingdom Metazoa; phylum Chordata; class Actinopteri; order Cichliformes; family Cichlidae; genus Pterophyllum; species Pterophyllum scalare. Next base: position 19,923 of record JAMQGT020000314.1, on the reverse strand, counting down.
ATTGTTCACTCAGGAGCACTTAATCAAGAGCCTCTATTTTTATTTCCCTTTACTTGTTTATTTTTCTGTTTCTATAACTGTTGCTAGAGCTTGGTCTTTTTCAGGGACTTTGCACCAGTAGTTTATTTTCTTCTGTGCAGTTTAATACAGAATGCTTGGATAAAAAAAAAAAAGAGTAGCTCAATCATAACATTATGTCCAGTGACAAGTGAAGTGAATAACACTGATTATCTCTTCATCATGGCACATTTTAGTTGGTGTGATATATTAGGGAGCAAGTGAACATTTTGTCCTCAAAGTTGATTAGAAGCAGAAAACTGGGCAAGTGTAAGGATTTGAGTGAGTTTGACGAGGATCAAATTGTGATGGCTAGACAAATTGGTCAGAACATCTCCAAAACTAGAGTTCTTGTGGGGTGTTCCTGGTCTGCAGTGGTCAGTATTGTCAAAAGTGATCTAAGAATGGAAAAGTGGTGAACGAGCGACCGGGTCATGGGTGGCCAAGGCTCACTGATGCATGTGGGGAGTGAAGGCTGGCCTTTGTGGCCCGATTCAACGGATGAGCTACTGTAACTCAAATTATTGAAAAAGTTCATCCTGGTTCCTATAGAAAGGTGTCAGAATACACAATGAATTGCAGTTTGTTGCGTATGGGACTGAATAGCTGCAGACCAGTCAGGGTGCCCATGCTGACCCCTATCACCCACCAAAAGCACCAACAATGGACACGTGAGCATCAGAACTCGACCACAGAGCAACGGAAGAAGGTGGCCTGGTTTGATGAATGTTTTCTTTTACGTCATGTGGATGGCTGGGCGTGTGTGTGTGTGTGTGCATTGCTCAGTTGGGGAACATCTGACACCAGGATGTTCTATGGGAAGAAGGCAGAAGACAGAGGCAATGTGCTGGTTCTAAGCATTGTTGCAGATCATGTACACTCTTTCATGGAAACAATATTCATGACTCCAGCCTCTTCCGGCAGGATACTGCACCCTATAAAAAATGGTTCTGGAATGGTTTGAGGTGTTGCCTTGGCCTCCAAATTCCCCAGATCTCAATCCAATCTGTGGGATGTGCTGGAAGAACAAGTCCGATCCATGGAGGCCCCACTTCGCACTGTTTTTGAGAAATATTTGCCTTTTAAGAGTTGGCCCAAATACAGTCAATAACTCAAGGAGGTTTTTCAGTAATTGAATAGTATTAGCACTGGGAACTAAACTTGCAGCCATTAGGTCAGATGCTCTAGAATAAACTAGATGAGTGGGTCCATGATTGTGGGTCAGTGATGGTCTGGGGAGGCATATAAATGAAAGGGATGCACAGACCTCTACGGGTTAGGCAATGGCATCCTGACTGCCATTTGGTATTAGGATGAAATCCTTGAACCCATTACCAGACGCTGCGCTGGTGCAGTGGTTCCTTGGTTCTTTCGGGTACACGACAATGCTCAGTCTCATCGGGCGATAGTATGTAGGCAGTTCCTGGAGTATTATTTGAATTCAGCTGTGTGTAGGTTGATAATTTTCATTTCCATCAAACAATGTGTCCTTTCATTCCTAACCCATTACCCAATCAACAGTTTAGATATCTAGCATATTTTTCCCATTGAGATCTGATATGTTAGCAAAGTGTTCCTTTATTTTTTTTTATCTATTTTTTGTTTGGTCAGTGTCTGTGCATTAATCCCTTTGTTAAACCTTTATGCAGCTATCTTAATCTGCTGTAGGGGAAATGCTACTCAAATTCAGTTTCTGCAGTGTCTGTTCACAATGTGTCAAATTCACTTCAGTCTTCAGTAAGACTTTAGTGTTGACTCCAAGATTCAGCTGAAAGCTGCACGCTTCCCTCGACAGCATCTCTCAGACCCGCTCAGTGCTTCTGAGACAAACATGCCTCTTGCGCCATCTCACCCAGGCACATTTTACATTTGGTGTAAAATAGCTGCTCCACTGTCTGAAACAGCTTCCCAGATAACCGAAGGTGTGCTACAGTGTTTGCTCCATTTAAAGGAGAGAGTAATATTTTTCTCTTATCCTTTCACCAGCATCTGCTATTTTCAAAGAATCTTTTTTATGTATTTCCTTGGGAATAATATAAGAATGTTGGTGGGTGAATCAGATATTGGTAAATGTAAATGCATGCTGGATTTAGCTTTGTTGCCTGACACTTTTGCTTCAAATAGCATTGTGTTTGCCTGAGTATGATATGTGAAATGAACTTTTCATCTGTCGTTCCCTGCCCCCATTTTTTTTGTATTCCTAACTGTTCTTCCCTCTCTCAGTTATGTAATGATATTCTTGTCCAGGTCTTCATGTTTTGCTCTATAATCACTGTGCAGCCTAGTAGTGTAGGCAAGGACTGGACTTATTCATGCACTAAGACACTGTTTCCACCTCCCTGCTGTGTGGTGCTGGGCACCTGCTGCTCTTCACTGAATGCCAGCTCGCTCCCTGTGGTGGGATTTGTTGCCAGTCCTTTATGCTTTCCAGCTAGCAATGTGTTTCAAATTAATGTCGATAAAGCGTCCAGCATTTGCCACAGGCTTAAAACCTAAGAATATTTAATAACAAGACTATTTAATCACATTGGCGTGGAAATTAATTATGTCAAAATCAGTCTTATTCAAAACCACTTCATTCTGCATGTTGATAGGTATTTTCTAACCACTCCTTATGTGTAATACTGCTAATTTTGTGAAGCTAAACACAAAACTCCTCAAGCATTTTATAAGACGGCTTTGCAAAGGGTTTCAAAACAGAAAATCATTTATTCTATTAATTTATCTGAATGCAATTTCTTTCGTTCCAACACTTCTGCTCTGCTTCATATAAATTTTAATTTTTTTCCAGAGTTCCTGTTTTATTTTTCATACATGCTAATTTTATAAACGTCTTCTTCAAAAAATGACCTTCATCCCACATTGCACAGTTGAACCTGTCAGTTTGAGTCTAATTATTTTCTAACTTGACATTGAAGAGCCATGGTGTGCACATAATTTCAATCTAAAACCGCAGAACACATTATTAATATGAAAACTATTCCCATTTGGTTGAACAGAAACATATCTAGTATCTAAGGCTCCCAGCTTGCATAATGGGACTAACATTAATGAAATGCAGTCTTTTGTTCGTCACAGAAAAAAAAAAGTCAAGTGTATGGTTAAGTATTTACAGATGAAATCCTGGGGTTTTTGAAGTGTGGATTGCAGCGTGAACGGTCTGTAAAAAGGAATGATGCATCTCCCTCGCTCGCTCTGGTTCGTGCGCTCTCTCTGGTTTAGTGCCAGCGAAGCTTTATTTTAACCTTTTGTGGAGCTGTACTATTCCACTGCTGTTTGATAAATATAGAGGAGTAAAATGATTGTAAAACAAAGACTGTGGGTAACAGTTCATGTTTTAGTACATCAAAGGAAGCTTAATGAAAAAAGAATATAGAATATCAGACTGATTATCAGGTTGTTGATTCTTTATGGTACCTTTCTTAGCACTGGGATGTTTGTTCTATGTTGTAACTGACATGGAAAAACATTGGAGCTGATTGGATTTCGAACAGAGATGAATGCATTTGTTCAGAACCAATATAACATAAGTTAATTGTATCTTCATTGTGCACTGTGTCTATAATGACTGAGTATAACAGATGAGCTATGGGCTTCATATCTGAATGTCTTTTGTTTCCTTGACCCCTCCCACCATCACATGCATGATTATCAGTATTCACAGTATTGAAGCACGGAGTAAACTCCGATTTTAAATCACAGGTGAAGTCATTTAGTTATCTCTGCCAACTGTAGCCCACGTGCTCCTTTTTTCATCACAAATAAAAATCAGTTGTATTCATCACTAATAAATGGCCGAGTTGTGTCACTGAATGCAGTTGTTCTAACTTGTAGCCCTCACTTCTGTCTGCTTTCAGCAGGGTAAGTCTGCAGCCCAGAGTAGCCTGAGTCCACTGCAGACATCATAGCAGGGAGTAAAGGTGAATTAGATTTTTTTAATATTGACTCCGTTCTGTCATGTTCAAGTCAGTGAGCTGCATGTACTATCAATACAATGGAACTAAAGTGGAAAAAAGTCTTTTTTTCAGTGTTATCAATTATACATAGATTTTTCCTGTAGTGACAAGCTAAAATGCATGCTGTGAAAAAAAGGTCTTTGACATTTTATACTGCTGGGAGCTGTGGGAGGTTACTAGACACTTCCACAACATTGTGTGACACAGCGTGCACCAGGACAGAGCCGCAGGAATCTTTCATGGTGTATAAGTGCAGTGAAAAGGGCTGCAGAGAACAAGAATCACTGAGTGAAGACTAAATGGAAATAGTTTAGTGGGTAATTTATACTGTACTTTTAGTGGCTGCTGTCACTGAAAGTCTACTGAGCGCTCTCTAATTTTCTTCTATACTAGTACTTTTTATTTAGTCATTTATTTCTGGTGTGAACTTCTCATTATCCCATGATGTGGTGATGATGTTTGTAAATGCTTCTGATTGTGTCGCCTTCATAGGAATTGAGTTGAGTCATTGGTCCATCATATTGGATCAGTATGACTGACAAAAATACTGTGCAATGACTCCAAAAAAAATACTGTAAGTAAGCTGTAATTACAGCAACACTAAAGAAATGGCTCAGATTAAAGAATTTCATCAGTTAACAAGCTTACAACTGAAGCAGAGGATTTTGCAACTGGACACCATCCAGCAGCATTCCCTTCTGACCCACTATCACACCATAAACCTTGTGGGGAAAATGATATGATTTTTTTAAAACTATATATTACATAGTTCATAGCTTTACTCTAACATCTATTCCAAAGGGGGTTTAAATTGCATAATTATTAGCACTGACAGTTAATCTTATTTCACTTTAGACATATTTCTGACAATTGCTCTGGATTCATTCAATAATTGTGTCTTTATCTGTTAAATTTAATAATTTCACACCAACTATAACACTCCCCAGGGCTTTTAACCTACTGAAGATGTATGTATTATGGCGTCGAATTCTTCCTCTTCTCACTGAGTGAAATTGCCAAGACTTTATTGGCTTAGCCGCTCATCCTGTCGTCTCAGGTCACAGCAATCTGCATGCTAATGCTTACCCGTGACAAGCTGATTCAACCTCACAGGTATTCTCCTGCACAGAGTCAAGAGTGACACATCTCCTCAATCATTTTTTTCTGTTGTGTGCGAGATGGAAATATAAATGCCTGGCTTTGTCACAATTTACTTTGCGCTCACACATTGTCACATGGAATGCTTTGTTAGGTGTTGATCCGGTTCTGTGGTACAGTGCTGAAATGATACACCTGTCTTTCTTATTCAGCTGCTACAAGCTGGGTTTTCTATTCTGTGTTTGCTGATGACTGTGGACCACCTGAGCAATGACTGGGTCAGAAGTCTATATCAGCAGTATACATTTTTGAGGAGATTCGTGCGTAAATCGTACTTTTTTCATTCATGTGACAGCAAGACTACACTGGACACAGATATCATGGAATAGATGGTTCCTTAACGCATAAATCAGTTTATCGTCTGCGAGGAAGAACAGTCATGGTCCTCCATGTCTTCATGGTTGTTATGTGCATACCTAAGTGCATGCAACAATCACAATCCAATTTTTGTTCTCTTGCTCTAACATCTGTGACTCTGCCAACAACAGCAGCAGACTCCTGCACATTTAAACACTTGAATTTCCACAGAGAGAGAGATACAGTTTGATTTGTCACAGTGGTGTTCAGAGGAGCTGATTTGACAGTTTAGATAACTGTGTGTGCTTCTCTCTCTGTGTGTGTAGGTGTTTGTCTGTGAATGTGTGTGCATATGTGTATATGCAGGAGTGACTTTTGGACTATGCCTGCCTTTGTTTTCTTGCCTGTTTGTGCGTGTCCATCAAAGTGGCTAAAATTATACGCTATTTAAATTGGCTCAAACATTTTGTTGTTCTGGTGGTTGCAACTAGATATTGTTATTTAGTGTTTTTGCATCTCTACTATGCGATGATATTGATTCCTTTTGCATTCACTTAAGTCTCCGGCTATAACTTTTTGAAGGAGTTCATTACTGTTGGTGTGTTAAATCCTGAGGGGTTTGAAGAATCACACATACCAAGATTGTTGACAGTCTTCATCATCTGGTATCCTTTTTCATTCTGTTTGTCATAATATGGACTGTTAAGAGCCTTGGTTTCACTAAATAGATCTCCAACACTCTCTTATGACGAGTCAGTGACAGGCAGCTTAGTGGAACCAAGCAGAGAGAAGAAATCAGTCAGTGTGACGGTCACTTCCACACTTCACACACTTCACATACTCATTACACAACACGGAACTAGGTGGAAAAAGTGTAATGCATATTTGTGTGTGTGTGTGTGCGCACGCACATGTAATATGTAATTACCATTATCACATTTGTATTGCATATTTGTGCATGGTGTGCAAAGTAAAAGGTGGAGGCTGAAATAAAAAAGCTGTATAGACTGATATTAAAACCTATTAGCAAAGTCTGACTGTGTGGATGTGGAGATAGTGGAAAAAAGGAAAGGAGAGATAAGAACAAAGATGGACCTTCAGCTGCTGAGCATGTCCATGAACATCTCTGTTTGTGTTCATGGCATCAAGGCAGCAGGTACCTGTATCCCGTGCTTGGTTCAGTTACTCTCATTGGAGCAGAACGGTTTTTATACAGCATGTCTCCCCACCTGTCTGATCCTATTAGACCACAACACCTCTGCTTAGCTGATCAGGGCTGTAGCCCAGCAGAGTGTGAGCTGACGACTGTTGATAATGAACGAAATGGGGATTAAATCCCTTGTTAATCGAAATTAAACGAGTGCAGCGTGTGACCGCACTAATGCATTGGTGGTTCCAACTGAAATCGTTTTCATATGGCAGCGTACAGTAGCTCATATACAAATTCAGTTCACATCATCACATAATGTGAAATTAGTAATGTCACGTCTCTGTTATTGTCTGACTGTCTGCTTCTGAATAAAATTCCACCACATTGGCATTCTTCTGAAAATATCAATAGCTGTTGTTGACACAACTTCATATATACATTTTTTAATATAATACAGACAAAATTCCCTATCATGACTCAAATAATACTTTATTTATTTTGAATGTTGTAAGGGCTGAGGAAATGATATGGAGCTTGGCTGATTGTCTAAAAGGAATCAAGATTTCTCAGCATTTTCAGGTTTCGGTTGCAGCTTGAGTAATTGTTCATCTTTATTTCATTCTGCTCAGCTCCCTCTGCCTTCCTTTTCTTCTACTGCCTGCTCCTTTCTTGACTCTTCCCATCTGAACAGCTATGGAAATCATGGTAACAACTGTTAACCACTGTTAGTCAGGCAGGAAACAACATAATTTTATGAATGAGTCACATTTGTGCGGCAGATCTGGGTTCAGCTCAGCAGAGGCTGATCACAGACTGAACAGTTAAATTATTAAATAAGGCTGAAGTTTATTGACTTGTTTCCCTTTAAAATAGAAGATTATTGTTCAATTCATTTTGTATGTACATTTTGTAATAATATTAAAAATTTCTGTTTTTATTATATGCCAATTCACTTCCTACTTTGTTTTTCCTTCATTCTTCACAATCACACATTCATTCAATAATTTTTTCTCTTTTTTTTCTTTGTTTAAACCCATGAAAAATACATGATTAACAGAAAGTTCTTGCTTTGATTTTCTCTTTGAAATTGTAAAATAATACAAAAAGACCAAGGTGAATTTTTTTCTTTGTATAATTGATGGTGATTTACCAACACTGCCTTATCTGAACCTGTAGAGATTGCTTTTCTTTCCCAGGAGGGACATTGTTATTTTTCCTCTGGCATCAAATCGTGCTGTTCTGTCAAAGCCACTGGAGTCTCAATGATACAAAAAGGTGTCCTTTGGCCTTAGTTTTGTCACACACACGGTGCTTACTCCTAAGTCACCACATATCCTTTGTCGTCCCATTTATGAGCATCATTTTCTCAACGGTAGTGTTGTGAAGGGTTGCCCCAAACCGCAATTTTCTTTCTAAATCAAGCCAGGTTTGTGCCTAAAACCCAGTTAGTGAAAATTCAAAGCTCACATAGAAGACACAGACACACACACACACACACACACAAATATACACACTCCTGGCTGAACAGCTAAGACAAGAATATGGGCATTTTAGCTAGTCCAACTGATATACTATTAGATTTTGAAGATTCTCTTCTCAAGTTGTTCTCACAGGTTTCAGCGATATATTTTTCTTTTGTCAGCGCTGAGTGATCTGATTTGTAGAAAAGGTGCTCTTTCCTATCTCTCTTCTCATTTTTGTGATCTTTATTGCTTATTATCCAGAGATATTTATCCATTTTTTACATTATAGAAGACACATGCTGCGTTTTTCTGTATTTCTTATGCCATTCTTCTGTTTTCTTTTTCGCATTTTGGGGTGCTGCAGTAACCTGATCTGCTCCATCCTGAATCTACATGTGGATCTTAAAATGCATGGAAAACATGACCAGTGTTTATGTGAATGACACACAAGAGGGCATCGTTGCGTGTCTGCAGGGTAGATTGTGTGTGAGAATAGAACTCTACTTCCGACCACTGTATATTATATCTGCATCCCACTGAGGATTATGATGTCAATAAAGACTACAGCCTCTGTATCATTCAAAACTAAACAGTTTTACAGTGGTTGACATCTGTAGTTGCTGCTTTGCTGCTCAGAGAGAGGGAAAATCATCTGTCATAGTTCAGTTCTTAACAAATCCTTCCAGGATGTGCATGAGAAAGAACAGATGGATCAGGGAATATCTGACTGAGCCTACCACTACCATACATGTGTCTCAGAGATTAAGCCATGCAGGTCTAAGTATACATGGCCAGCACAGTGAAAATTTGATGTGAAGATGGATTAAAGTCTGTAGGGCATCACTGGGCGAATCTGCACGGGAGTGACTCAGGTCTCTGCTTTTCTGTGCAATCAGTTCAGGAAATCTGTAAATCGAAAAGGCTTCATCAATGATTACCTGTGTGCTGTAATCACAAATGGACCCTAACTAAATGCTTTTAACTCATTGGTGACATCATAACTGATGACTATGTACACAAAACGGAACAGCAATAATAGAGAGGAAGTAAAGTGAATGGCAATTATCGTATTCACTGTTTCATTATTAATTCTTGATTGTTTTGATAGATTGTGTGTTTGTAGCTGTATATGCTAACCTGTTCTTTCTGCTCGCTTTCTCTCTCTCTCTGGTACTCTGTTTGCTAGTAAGCTGTCTTGGGAATAAAGGCCTAGTGGCAAAGTTCAACAAACTTTAACTGTATCTGAACCAGAAAGTGATGTGTTGCTCTGCAGTCATTTGGCTCTCTGTTGGGCCTTAAAGTCCTTAGGGAAGTTTTTTTTTTTTTTCTCATGCCAGTTGAGAGCTCCAGTGTTGCAGCAGAGATCTCAAATCTAATAAGAGCAAACACTCATAAATCAGCTTCTTAGTAGAGGCACAGGTAATCAGTTGGGGTCTATAATGGTGGAAAACACTGGGGTGGAGTCACTGGAAATAGACAGAGGATGTCTTTATCCAGGACAGAGACCAACAGCAAAACTAGAGCTCCAAGAGTCATTAGCTTCAGAGTATAAATACCACAGAGCATGTGCAAGTTTACTGTAAATGATCCACTTCTGGAGGTCACACAACAGAATGAAGAGAGTGCTGTGTAGTGCAGTACAATATTTAGTAGTTGAATCAATGCATATCTTTTCTGGGGTGTATCATGATACTTGACTGATGGAAAGTCAAGCTTAGACTTTGGAAGAGTCTGGTTAGATGGAATAATGGATGGAACAAAGACCCATTATACTGAAGGCATTAATGGGGACAGTGAACACACTCACTCATGCTCATTGTCTGTTACCACTCTAAGAAGCTGCTAGCAACACCTCAACAGCTCAGAGCAGAGGCTCACAAATGAGATATCCCAGGCAGAGGAAAAGGAGCACTTTTCACTGCTGAGAAGGCTCGGTCTGCATCTTTCTGTCTTTTGGGTAGGAGGAGATGCTGTGTGATAAAAACTAGAATAGATGCCTTACGTAGTATTTCTTTGGTTAGTTTAACTGCCTTTAATTTCCTTCATTTCAACCTTTTTAATTGGATTCATTTCTTTGATCTTGGCGTCACTTTTTCTTCCTTCACATCCTCTTTCATTTCCTTTAACTCCACTCTGAGGTGTGCAGACAAAGGAAATGAAGCAGAAATGATAATTACCAAAAATGATAACCCTGACAAGTCACCTGAACCTGTATCCTGGACACGTTCTATACCTTTAGTCCAGCATCCCCACAAGTTGATTTAAGTTTGCTCTAAAGTTGTAGTGTGATTGAAAGTTGCACTATGCAATGATAATAGCGTCTTCCAACGCTGACAGTGCTCAGTGTTTTCAAAGATGACCGACTGAAGTAAAATTTGTACCGTCTGCCATTAGAAACATTAGTCTGTGGAAAGCCTTTACATTTTTTTGTAGTTTACTTCAGGGATCCATAGTTCAGAAACATTCAATTTCAGTTTGTGTTATTACTGTGTGTCTGATTTAAACAGCAGAATCAGAGTTGGTCTGTGATTACAGTCTGTTAATGGGTGTGACTTGGACTGAAGATGATTACCATTAGGAGATTGTTTCTAGACTTTAAGGAACGCTGAAGGCGTGAAGACATTTATGAACCATAAAGCTCTGATATTTTGTGGAAGTGACATGAATAATGCATAAAAGCAAAGCATAGTACACTTTTCACCAACTTCGCCAATGATTTTCTTTGACCCCAATACAAAACATGACTTCTCTCTAACAATGGACACTTAGTTCTCTGACAGCATCTCATATTTTCTATTCTGTTGTTTTAGTGGGATTTTCTCTCTCTGTCTCTGTTTTTTCCCTTCTGCTGCTGGCATGTTATAATGAAAAGTGTGTACAATACAAATGAGCTGCATGGTGGAAACAGGTGGGGAAAGTGAGAGAAATTCCCCAAACACAGTCTCCCAGTAGCATGAGGTCTTACAGCTGAAAGCTACACAGATGGAAACTAAAAAAAGAAACAAAACTGAGAATCCAAATACAAAAAAAGCACAAATAAAACAATTAGAGCTACACAGGTGTGATTCTTCTGTATAGTGGCAGACATCCAATAACGCTCTTACCATACTGATGTTTTGTGCCTGCTAGACAAACACTGTGCACTATTTGTATTGTCTGTCCCACATTATGACTAGTGCAGCGAATAACTGTAGACTTGTGTTTATCAGAAGTCTATTGAAACAGCTGGTTCTATGTCGTTACAGTCACATAGATTACAGTTTATACATAACTTCAGTCATTTGGGCCTATAGTTTAGTCACATTAATGTGTAAAATGGACTGAGAATATAAAAAATGTACATAGCTACCGTGAAGTCACTCATTTGTTCTCTTCAACCCCAACTGATTGCAGCAGATGACTGCCCCTCCCTGAGCCTGATTCTGCTGGAGTTTCCTTCCTGTTAAAAGGGAGATTTTCCTTCCCACTGTCTCCAAGTGCTTACTAATAGGGGGTCGTCTGATTGTTGTGGTTTTCTCTGGATTATTGTAGGGTCTTCACCTTACAATACAAAGTACCTTGAGGCAATTGGTGTGATTTGGCACTGTATAAATAAAATTGAATTGAATTGAACTAAAGTCTTTTCTTGAAGCTTCGAGATGAGCTTTAGCCCTTGACATCTTGGTGTTTTAAAACTGGATGTGACAAGTGAGGGGCCGATCTGACTGTGAAACCATAACCCTGAATAATCCTCCTTTCTGACACATAGAATGACCAAAATTTACAAAATGACTGAGCCCATAAATTCAGTGTTTACAGAGGTCAGGCACAGGTATGACCCCTCTGGTGACCTTTAAAAATAATGTAGGTTTAAGGCCCTAATGCATTGGCTTCACTTTTCAGACCCAGGAACTACTCCTCTGTAAATGTTATAAAGCAGGTCAGTATTTTTACTTGTTTTTAAAGCATCTTTTAATGATTTAGTTATACATGAGTGTCAAAAATGTGGTCAGTAACATCAGTCGACAAAATATGTTCTTAATGTTCAATTTGTTTCCATAATGAAAGAAGCATTTACCAAATGTGGCCTGAATGGTGACATGCTGAATATGCAGTAAAAAGTTAAATTAAGAGAGACTCTTCTGCTTCCCATTGAAAGTATTTCAATTACTTTTGTTGAGTTGAGTCAGCTGCACCAAAAGGAGTGGCACCTAAGCTGGGGAGAGCAAGCCACACCCAGTGGGTCAAAAAAGTCACAGCAGGCCCTGCTAAGGCTGTAACAGGCGCCAAATGAACGAGAGAGGGTTTTCTTGAGGGTTTTCTTGGGTGTGATGACGCAGTTTGTTATTCTTTTGGTAGGGGTTGTTAATGACAGCGGAAGAATAAGCAGTGACAGTTTATAGCTCTCATGTTTACCAACTCTGTTCAGACTGGGTCTTCCTCCCTTGCCTGGGTTCATCTGCAGCACTTTCTCTTCTGGAAACCTACCGCTGGAAACTCCTTGGGAGAAGCACGGAGCTTTTGTACCTGAGGATACCATGGCTTACTTCTGGGTACACGCTGCATGGACTACCGCTTGCCTCTTTGGATTTCAAGGCAAGGGCTGGTTTGGACACACTGGAGATAAGAGGAAAATGGCATCTACAGTGGATGATTAATGTGTGCCTGTCTATCTGATGCTGACTTGAGTAATGAAAGTATGTATGTATGCATGTACTTCCCTTCCTGAAACACCTGACGGGGCAGAGAGGTGCGCAGTCCTCACGGAGAAGCTGCTCACTTTCACTGTTACAGTAGAGCTCCGTTTGGTCTAAATAAAGTTAGTGATGAGTGTCACGGAGCCGAGCTGACAGCAGCCTGCGTACAGGAGCACCGTGTGACACAGAAAAGAGCAGCACTGGAGGCTGATACCGCTGACAGCTTCACTTGAATCTCCTCAGCGCAGTAGTAGAGTGTTGCAGAAACATGTGGAGACTTTTCTCTGAACTTTTTTTTTTCTTTTTGTTCCACACACATCTTGATGCTTGTAATTTCAAGACTGAGGTGTCAACAGTGTGCACCAAAGAGATTAAAGGTTAGAAAGAACCCAGGTATTCATCTACCATTAAATCATCTGCACAGATTAACATAATGATTTTTGTTTCCCCCTCTCTCCTTGGCATACATGTTGATCATGCTTGTTGATGAATGTGTACAACAGACAGAAGGCAGACATAAGGACATAATTCTTTATGATTCTTACCGTGTATGACAGGAGCAGCAAAAACCTCATCCAGTAGGATCGATGTTCTGTTGAACACTTTTCACATTCAAGCATGAGCAGAAATATTTGTGGTGAGTGAATAACTGACAATGTAAGTTGACTGTGTGTAAATGAATCTTACCTTTATACATGAAAGCAGTTACATCCATTCTTCACCTGCAGATTTGAACTCAAAAGCAAATTCTCCTCAGCAAACTATTACATTCATTGACACTGTGCCATTATTGAAGCATCTTTATCACCATATAGCAAAATTCTGCTCTTTGTCATTGTAAACCAACAGGTTCTCTGTTTCAGTATTTAAGAGGCAATAAAAATCGCAGGTAAGACCGCATCACAGGATTACAGGATTAAAGCTTTTTGCTTGAATTAGGTATTTACACATGGCTTTCAAATATTTTTTTATGCAACTACTAGGCAATCATGTTGAAAGAAAAGCTCGTGGTTTCTCATGTACAATAATTACTTCTTGTTTGGCCTTTTTTTTGGTTGAGGAGTTAAGGAAGAACCAAGGTGGTCTTCTATGAAGCAAGACTAATGGATGAGTGAGGTGTGTTGAGGCTAAATGTTCCAGACATGTTTCAGTCTAACAAAGGTGGCTCACCTTTAAACTGGTTCAACTGTCATGATAATTTATGTAATTTAATGTGTTTTAGAGAATAACTAATAAGCAATTTAATCCCTTCTTGAGTGTCATGATAAAATGCAGGCTGATCTCAATTTAAGTCTAATCTGCAGCTGTGGCATTAGAAATGATCAACAGTACTGGGAACAGAGAGATAAAATAATTATATCAAGAATTTAAAAGATTAACAATTTTCTGCCACTGTTTTTGTTGCCATCATATTTATAGCTCTTCATGAACTGTTCCTGAAGTAGATGTCACTTGATGAGTCCATTTAAAATAGAGAATATTTGCTATTCCTGATGAACAAACTTTGGTTAACAAAGAAATTTGATTGCCACCTTTATGATCCCCATTTTCTGTGTTTGGGGTTTTAAGGTTGGACGAGACAGCCTGTTCTGTGACAATTGTTTTGTAGCGCATCCCTCAGGGCGCTGAGGCCAGCAGTTTCCAGGTGAAGCTGAATTAATTGGCAACAGGGACAAATTCTGGCAAACTGCTGCTGAATATGTAGCACTGTAATAACAGAAGACTCAGTGATGACTTATGAATCTTAGGACTCACAACTGGACATAAGTTCATCACATTTTGTGAATGACTTCTGGGCACTGCTCATGCTGCTGTTGCCAAATGCAGATTTACTTGGAATCCTGATGTTTTGTCTATCTAAGCATGGACTGGAGTTTGTCTGGAGTGCAGTGCCACTCATACTGGGCAGCCTGGTAGAGATGCTCAGTCTGGATCACATTCAACTCAGTTTTGAGGGCCTTCACTGGAACACACACACACACACACACTTAATGAGTCTGATAAAGTTTCAGATAATATCTCAACAACACTGCCTGGGTACTGAATACTGTACTTGGTGTACTCCGTGTGCATGTGAGGTAAGAGATGCCTTTTAAAGTCCTCCTACACCTGGTACAGATGTGCAGTCAGTCCAGAATGATGCTATCAAGCAGCTTAATGACTACATAAGGAGCAATCTGCATTCTCCTTTTTATGCAGACATTTATGTGAAAATACAAAAAAACAAATAAACAACCAAACATTAAGGATGTTTGATGCTACTGTTGCTGACAATTTGAATCACCCTTGAAATGAGTGAGCTCATCAACTGCATCACATGCACATGCATAACAATGTTTAACTGAACAGTCCATCAAGGATGTTTAAGATTTGGAGTAGCAGGAGAGGACGGATTATTGAAAGCTTAGCTATGTGAAAGTAAACCTCATAGAGTTTTGAGCAATATGGCCTCTAAAGGTTCATTATTTTCATGGTTGCAGTACTGAATAGCCTTTACAACTTGATGGAAGCACTCATATCAACGCAGGTCAACATGTTTGTTCTCCTCCATATAAAGGTTATTACGGGAAAGATTTCTGCACAAGGCATCTGAGTCTCCAGAAGGTTTTTCCTGCAAGATTAAATATGTTCATGAAACAGATTAATTTGATAAATAGCTTTTAAAACAACTACAGTACCTGTCTGTCTACTTATCTAACATAAACTAACACAATTCATTGTACCTTTGTTGTTCCTCACATCTCATATTTGTTAAATGCAACCAATGCAGTTTTAATAGTTTTACCTTCTGTACACTACCACAGTGGATTTAAAAAAAAAAAAAGCACATGTAAACTTTTTAGGAATTACAGGCATTTTTATTTACCCGCCCCCAATGTTCAGTTGCTCAAAATTCACTGGATAAACGAATATAATTTTAAATATAGGGTTTGTTTACAATACTTGGATAAAAATCTTTGCAGTCAGTGTGCTGCCTGAAGTCTGGAACCCATGGACATCACCAGCTGCTGTGTTTCCTCCCTTGAGGTGCTCCTCCTGGCCTTAAATCCAGCTACTTCCAGTTGCTGCTTGTTTGTGGGTTGGATGATCAGACAAAAGAGGGTTTTCAGAAATACTGTTAAATCTTCAGCTTCTATGCCATATGTCAGAGCAAGATCCAGAGTGTGATTAAAGTGGTGGGCAGGCTCATTTGCATTTTGAAGGAAGCCAATTGAGTCTAATGATAGATTAAATGCAGTGTGTGTATACTGTTATTCTCCTCATAGAGATGAGAGTATAAAAAGGAAATGGATGATGAGAGACTTTTATATGAATGACCAGACTGAGAAGTACAATATAGACCTTCCCTGCAATTGTCCCTTAGCTATTCTTCTCCAGATGCCTGGGTCTGCATCATTCCAAGCTAATCCCTTTCTGTTTTCCATTTCCATTAACCACTTTCCAAGTGACAGAGCTGCTCACAGAGAGCCAAGAGTCACACTTAAGCATTTCTCTCAACAACACATCACGTGGGAAAACAAGATCAGGGTGTCTGGGATAGTGTACTATATGCATGAACTAGTAGGAAAAAGAATATTAATAGAAATTAGAGGGATGTATCAAAAGTCACACAGTCTCTGAAGATGTCACTTAGGTCAGCTTCAACTGAAGCCTCATTAATTTGCCCCAGATCATTCAAATGGCGTTTTGCTCTTAGATTTCAGGCCTGTGGCGCTGCTATGTAGTCATTTGATCCACTTTTGTCTTCATAGCCAGGGGAGCATCTTGTGTGGGGAAAGTAAGACTATCTGGCTTCAATGACATCTCAAATGCCAGAATGGGTTATTAGGAATAGTGTCAAAGCAAATGGAGTTAATGTACTTATTAATCTTTGATAGCTTGGAGGGCCTCAGTTATGGGCGCAATAGAAATGTCAGACTGTGTTACATAAGTCACATCATTCACTCCAGATTTTTTTAGCAGACAAGTATTCCCATTAAGAGCTTCTCTCGGTTGTCAAATGTGGCAAAAAAATGCTTTGATGCAAAAGCTGGTTGTTGCTGTGGGCTCCGTTTCTGTGTAGCTTAACTTCTTTAGATGGAACCAAATCAAGTGGCTGGATTTCTTCATATTAACTGAATGAATAAATAGATGAATGAAGCATCACGTTAATAATTTACGACCTCACGGCAATCAAGATGTGGTTAGGGTTGATCATAGGTATACAAAGTGCTATCTATGTGTCTATCTGGGTTGTGACGACACAGAGACAAGGCAGCCTTCCTCATTCTGCAATTACGCAGTCTAACTGTGGACAAAAGTCATTGGAGGATTTGTGGTGAAAATATGATTTGTGACAAGTGGTTGGAAATAAGCCTCCAGAGTCATTATGGGAACAAATCAATCTTATTTGTTTCTGCGATCCCAAAACAACCTGCTGTCATTTTATTCTGAAAATTAAACATTTAGTCTAATCCTTAAGCGAGGAGCTGCGTATGGCAAAATGTGGACTGAACTTAAAACAGCATAAAACCGGAAAAGCGTATGTTTGTGATTTCCATACAAAATCAGTCATCTTATGTGAGAGAAGATCAGCAAGAAGGCAGATATTTGTATTAACTTAAAATAAATAGGTTAGCTATGTGCATTTAATTACGGAAACCAAATATGAATTTGCTAACATGTA